>JBCFYV010000012.1:43972615-43985875 GCA_039000515.1 Timema cristinae
CCTCGCTTGTTCGTCGTCCTGGAAAAAAGAAGATCAAGAAACAAGTTTTGTTATAAATCATATATGTGAAAGAAGAATCATCGGGAAATCTTTCTTCACTATGTATGTTTGATTCAAACAGGGGTATAAGCTGTGTATTTCAGACAAGAATATAGAAATATTTGATTCAGACGAAAGTATAATCATGTGTGATTCAGACATAAAAATAAATATGTGTGATTTAAACAGGCGTATAATCATCTGTGTCCAAGACAAAAGTATGTAAGTATTTGATTTAAATAAGGGTAAAACCATGTATATTTCAGACAAGAGTTTGTACATATTTTATTTAAACAGGGGTATACCAATGTATTTTTTATAGAGGAGTACAGAAATTTGTGATGCAGACAGGAGAATACCAATGTGTGTTTTATACATAGATTATTCAGTATTGGGTGAAGATACTGGTAATTTTAGGGAATATTTAGGCTTGCAAGGCTTTGCATTTAAGGTCCTCGTTTTTTGTAAATTTAGCTAATATAAAAAATTTATGCTTAATTAGTACCAGGGTTATACGCATATTAACATCATTGAGGTAGAAAAGAGTAAGTTAAAATATAGAGGAAACGTATCAGAATTTGAGTAGTAAGCTATTTTGGAAAAAATTAATTCAATAGACCCTATCGGTATTAGAAAACTGTTCTTCCCATCATCAGTAATCTAGTATATAGCAATAGTGAAGCCTAGGACTTTGAATTCTCCAAAACGGGCTATTAAATATTATGTTATGAGGTGGCATATGATGTTTTTTACACAGTTTTAGAAAGTCATTTGGTACATAGCTTATTAAAATTGTCAATCATTTCAATCTGATGGTCAATCAAAGGATTTTTTGGTTTATAGTTCATCTCAAATTAATTGTGATTAATCGAATAACAAGGTTATTTTTTTAAATTTTGACACATATTGTGAGTCTAATGTCTTAAAACACGTGAACCCCATCTATTTTCTATAAATATAATGTGATATTGAATAGTGCATTGATTTGTTTTCTATAAAACTTTTCACCAAGGGAAATAATCAACTTGAAATCCAAAGAAAAGTATTAAGACTGTAGGACGATGAGAACATCGAGGAAGCGAGTTCTACTGTCAACAAAGCTAGTATTACCTTTCTCAACATGGTTGATCTTAAAATGATGCTTCCATCATCCATCTTTCTCGTGTAAGATCATCTAGTAAAATACACCGAGGTTCATAAAAGGATGCTTTCACTATCCACCCTCCCGTGTAAGATCACCTAGTAAAATACACGTAGGGTCATAAAATGATGCTTTCATTATCCACCCTCTCGTTTAAGATCACCTAGTAAAATACACAGAGGGTCATAAAATGATGCTTTCATTATCCACCCTTCCATGTAAGATCACCTAGTTAAATACATTGAGGGTATTAAAATGATGCTTTCATTATCCACCCTTCCATGTAAGATCACCTAGTAAAATACACCGAGGGTCTTAAAAGTATACTTTCATTATCCACTCTCCCGTGTAAGATCACCTAGTAAAATATATTGAGGGTCATAAAAGGAAGCTTTCATTATCCACTCTCCCGTGTAAGATCACCTAGTAAAATATATTGATGGTCATAAAAGGATGCTTTCACTATCCACCCTCCCGTGTAAGATCACCTAGTGAAATACACCGAGGGTCATAAAATGATGCTTTCACTATCCACCCTCCGTGTAAGATCACCTAGTGAAATACACCTAGGGTCATAAAATGATGCTTTCATTATCCACCCTCTCGTGTAAGATCACCTAGTAAAATACACCGAGGGTCATAAAAATGATACATCTTGTGAATGTTGGAATGCCAGGTCACCACCGTGGTTCGGATTCCACGTTAAACTGTAGGTCCTTCATTTCATCTCACAATCAACCTACCATTACACATTAGCGTAAGTGCGTATAACCCGAACGGGTAGTAAGACGCGGTGCTAATAATAATAATAATAATAACATAAAATGATGCTTTCATTATCCACCATTCCATGTAAGATCACCTAATAAAATACACCGAGGGTCTTAAAATGATGCTTTCATTATCCACCCTCCCATGTAAGATCACCTAGTAAAATACACCGAGGGTCATAAAATGATGCTTTCATTATCCACCCTTCCATGTAAGATCACCTAGTAAAATACACCGATGGTCCTAAAAGGATGATTCTTAACACCCCTGTGGCGAGGAGAACCTTTTCCTTGGCATCCCTGTGAGGCGCGCGACATATTTACAGGAGGAGACCATCTCTTGACACGACTCAAAGGGTTAAAAGCAGAGTTGTGGATGTATCTCCCTCCGCAGAAGGACCCCCCCCCTCCCTTCTCTTTAACACACCCTCACCCCTTGACGACCGTGAGATGGGAAACAGTCGCCCCGTCCTCTCCCGACCAAATAGAGGTGAGAGGGTTCTGAGGGCTTCTGCACCCTGCAGCTTGAATATCTCTGTCATCCTAAAAAAAAAAAAAAGGGAAGATTTACCTGTTTATGACCCAAAACCGGAACAAACAAATTCCCCCCTATCCACTCCTATTTCTTTGAATCTTTGCTTCACTTATTTTATCTGCCCAAAATAGCGTTTTCATTTCCGGTTTCATTGATTGGTTTTATTTTCACCATATGTTTTGGCTTTCATTTTGAAATAATATTAAATATACGTGGTCAGTTATATATTCTTGTATGGTTTGAAAGAGTGAGAGGAGAGTGACTATAAGTTTTGTTAAATCTAAATTATTTTTATTATTCTTTTCTCATCATTGTCTTACAAGAAAAAATAACGTGAAATATATATTTAATTTCAGGTTTTGATATTCTCAGGACGCGTCAATAGGCTCTTTGAACAAAGGTTCAGGTTAATCTGGTATAGTTTGTTTGTACGGGAAGGTCATGGTTCAAATCCCAGCTTGCGATAATAGGAGTTTATATTGCTAAATGGTTTCACAATCTATCGCTTTTATAAATTAAACCTTTCTTACTACTAGATACCCCAATATTATTATTATAATGCGTGCAGTACGGACGGATAGTCAAGATACAGGATATATATATATTTATATATATTTATATATGATATATATATATATATATATGATATATATTTATATATATGATATATATATATATTATTATATATATATTATATATTATATAATGATATATATATTTATATATATGATATATATATTTATATTATATATATATTATATGATATATATATTATAATATATATATATTATATATATATATATTTATATATATATATATATATATATATATATATATTTATATATATATAATATTATATGATATATATATTATATAATATATATATATATATAAATATATATATATTATATGATATATATATTTATATATATATTTATATAATATATATATTTATATATATGATATTATATATATATTATATATATATATATGATATATATATATATATATTTATATATGATATATATATATATTTATAATATATATGTATATATTTATATATGATATATATTTATATATATGATAAATATATTTATATATATATTTTATATATATTTATAATAAATATATATGTATATATATATAACTATCTTATTAGATAAATAAATAAATTACTCCTTAGATAAACTATGAACTGAAGTATTATGCTTTTGGTATTTATAATACAAGTTTATATTTTGAATTTGTTTATTTATGTTAAACTATTGGGTATTACAAACTGTAATCTATCTAATATTCAAAACGAGACGAATAGGATAACTCATAAAATTCACCAAATTCTGTGTTATGATGAGAATAGTAGAAAATTAACTTCGTTGTATTTGTTGAAAATTTCAAAACAACAGATATGAGTCGAAATCTGCCATAACCAACTTTAAAAGTAATCGTTAAAGTTATTAGTTAATTTTAAGAATTTATAATTTTAAGCAGTACAAAAGTTAAATTGAGTGTGACTATTGTGAAAAGCACTCTGTCTTCTGGCACTAGTTAGATTTAGTTCACGTGTCAACTTAGGGTGGTTTATTTCACCCATTAAAGCCATTAGTCCTAATTTTGAAAGAGTTTAACTTGGCTTGTTAGTTTAGCTAATATATTTTTCTGTGGTAATTTATGGGGTATTGCATTATTTCTTGCTATATTTTATAAATGTATCTGAAATTATTAGTTAATTGTATTATTGTACATCCAAATTACTGAGTAATAATGAAAGGCAACATAACATTTAAAAAAGACTTAGTTCAGTTCTTGATATCATAGTAAAATTTACACTCTTGAGCTATTATAGAGAGTTTAGTCTTAAATGTACCTTTTCATTTATGATACGTTTGAGGCAATGTTTACCCCTTCTCTAAATCTTAATACTTAACCGGGATATTCTCAAAAATATACTAATGTTGTAGAAATAAGAAAAGTTAAAATTGAAAGGAAGTATACCTACATTTTCAGGAAAGATAGTGAGAACCCAATTATGAAAAACTTCCCTTGATACAACCCGTTAGGGATATGAACACTGAACTGCCCATTACCGTCAAACCCGACTATATAAGCTTTCTATTTAGCCCATGTGTCCACTGATCAGTATAGATAAAGCAAATGCTTAGCACTTTCACTTGAAGACCAGTTCAAACCAAATCCAATACACGACCGAAATTTCAATAGGGACGTCACAAGAACAGTTTACAACTTATTCCAGAGACCAATAACAGACTTGCCAGCCCCCGTCACGGAGCAGGAACTTCGAACCGACATAAAAACCTAAAACTGAACAAGGCACCCGGACTTGATGGAGTACAACACGAGTTGCTAAAGAACGTGCCTGAAGTAGCGATATCTCATCTCACACAGATCCTTAATGCGGCCCTCAGCATTGTTTACTTTCCAATTGCCTGGAAAGAGGCCAAGGTGGTATCTATACCGAAGCCGGGCAAGAACCCCATCTTTCCTCAGAACAGCTTACTAAGCTAAGCTAAGCTTACTAAGTACTACAGGAAAACTTTATGAAACACTAGTTCTCAAGAGATTAAAACGACATTCTGAACAACATGCAATAATACCGGACTTCCAATTTGGTTTCAAAAATCAACACTCAACTATCCACCCACTTCTGAACTTCGTCGAAGATGCCACAGACAGCTTTAACAACAAACAATATCTATTAGCAATATTCTTGATATTGAAAAAGCTTTTGATAGGGTGTGGCATCTCGGCCTTATCCAAAAACTGATAACACTCAACTTTCCTCAGGGTATTATACATTTAATATACAGCTACCTGCGCGATAGGAATTTTCGAGTCTCAGTCGAGGGCACATTGTCGGGGAAAGTTCGAGCGGAGGCGGGAGTACCGAAAGGGTCCGTGCTAGCCCCCTTCCTCTACAAATTTACGTGGCGGACGTCCCAACCAAGGTTAATATGACAATAAGACTATTTGCTGACGACATCCTGATTTATACTAGATAAAGAAATGTATACTACGCGTCATTAGCGATGCAGCGATACTGAAGACCTTTGAATCTTGGCTCTCCAAGTGGAGGATCAAAGTCAACGCGACCAAATCTGCCGCCCTGGTCGTAGCTAGAAGAAGGCAAGTACCGCCGACCAATTTTACACTTAACGATGAGGAGATACCTTTCAAAGACGATACTAAATACTTAGGAATTCACATTGACAAAAAACTAACATGGGCGAAGCATGTCACTGAAACAAACAGGATAGAGATGGCAGTGTTTATACAACTCTACCCTCTGCTGAAGGGAACCCGACTAACTCAACGAGCGAAGTTTACAATATTCAAAGCCATCATACAACCAATATTACTCTACGGCTGTGTAGCGTGGGGGTATGCAGCCAGGACACACTGCAACAAACTACGGACAGTACAAAATCGAATTCTCAGAACAATAACTGGAGTGGACTTACGCACAAGGATTGATCATCTCCACGCCATGACCCGGAACAAGTTACTCACTGAGCTCTTTCAGGACTTCAGAATTAAATTCTACGGAAAATCAGCTAACCACGAGAATCCCATCATAAGTGCACTAGGGGACTACGATGTAAATGAGCGAAGAACTTACAAACGCCCGAGATTGGAGTAGAGACAGATTCACCCACAACTTCACTTTCACATTTTCATACATCATAAAGTGTACATTTACTAATCAACCATGTAATTCTTTTTCAGAAATCACTCACACCTTCACAATTCAATCACATCCATCATTCATTTCTTGTAAAAAATTTCATAAATTCACTTTTTTTTTCAATCTCATTCCATGAGGATAAGGGTTAGCGTATGCTGCCTGTAACTCACAAAGCAATACAGCCTTTTCACAGGTGACCTATCTTGGCACTTCTGTCAAGGTGGATATCTTGTGTTGGGCTACAGACAACTCAAACCGTGTACTTTGTACAATCAATTTATTGGTACCAAGTCATATGTTATCTAAAGTTCATGCAACGAGGATAAGAGTCTTGACAACAGCCTGTAACTCGCATATCAAATCAGCCAATGCTTCTCCATCTTGTCAATGTAATTGTTGGCAAGTGGGGAGGTAACGGCAACAGGGGAAACCCAACCCAAATGTGTCCACTGATGCAGCTTGGAAGAACATTACCTACCTCGAAAGGATGTAAGAGTATTAAATCAACATATATACTTTCATAGACTAGACCCTATGCTCTACATCCGTCACTTGAAATATGGTGTAGTTTTGGATATATGTAAGAGAAATATGTGACTTTTGTGAGGGTTAAATCTACTATCAATAGAGTAGGTTTCTGGAGAAAGAACGTTCAGAAAATACAAAATTTGTTAGTGGCAGCATATTTATTATTTCCTAGTTTTATTTATATTAAACCACCCACTTCGGTGACAGCATAGTCCAAGGCGCTATTCTTGCAGTAGACTAGAATGCTGAAGACGGGGAGATTGAGAATTGGATCTAGGTCGGTTGTACTGAGAGTGTTTTTCCACTTTCCCTCCATGAAAATGTGGGTGCACTTTCTATAAATATAGATTTATTAAAACCATTAGCATAATTAGAACATAAGTATATTACTCGAACGGGTAGTAAGACGTGGGGGGTAAAATAAATAAAATAAAAAATTGCATTTTTTTAAGGGTAGGCCTTTTGATATTATACCTTAAAAGTTATCGTTGAAGATCACATGACTCGACGTATTGCTGCAGTATATAATAATTATTTATTAATTTCTTTAATTGACAAAAACATTTCCTTTTAAATAAACCAGATGCATTCCGGATTCATTAAGGTTCATCCTAGTGAGTAAATTATATTTAAACTTATTTTGGCTTTAGCGAATCCTTAAAGCCTGGTCCAAACACCTCTGATATATTAGATTCGTGTTCTATTGGGGTTGAAAATTAAATTTTTCTTTTGATTCGTTATGTAGTATTGTAATTATTCATATGATGGTAGGGACCGAATTTATTGCTACACAATCTAAGGTATTAGTCTCGCAAATTTGATGTTTAAAAAGTGATCAAAGCTCAAATCTCAGATGGGTGCAATGGTTGGGCCTTCCCAAAAGTAAGAACACCTGTGATTTTTCCATCCTGTCTACAAGCTAATTCCAACGCCTTCCCACAAGAATATCCTTCTCATTCCTTCTTCTTAAAAAAAGCGTTAAATCAATTTGTAAAATTTGATAATAAATGGAATTGTAAATGTTTATATAATTGGTATAGTGTATTGCAACTTAAAGAAACTTTTTTGTTTATTATATTATTTAAAATATAAATTTGTGTTAAGCCTAGTATTTACAGAAAACATTATATCTGAGCCTATAGTAAAAGTAAAAATGAGTCACATTTCAACTTTATTTATTTGTTGAAATTTTATTTCTCAGGCCAGCAAGAGGAAGTAGAAAGAAGTAAACAAAATTGTTAATTCTTTAGTGACATGTCTTCTGCTCCAGTTTTCGACGACTGTCATAGAGTCGGCCACCGCAGGAGAAGATATGCTATCAATGGAGAACCATCGTGAATGGTACAAAAAGAGTTATTTTGTTGGAGAGGGTTTTAAAGAGTGGGCGAGCGAACGAAGATGTAAGGAAAATAAATGGTGAAAGGGTTAGGAAAAAAAAAGATACAGAAAGGGAAACTCATTCTTATATGTTATGGGAGAACGAAAAACAATTTTTTTCCTTACATCTATTTCAATTCTTGTCATCTTTATCAATAACATCTTCACAGGATGCTTGCAGTCTTCAAGGATTAACATTTCGCATTTACTTTCCTCTTTTCATATATGTCTATCATTCTGTATCTGTCGTACCAGAAACGTTCATAATTATATCTAAGATCTAATATTTAGGCTATTCTACTTTATAGACAAAGTATTGGATTTGAAGAAATATATTTGATAATTTAAAACATACTTTAATGTATGATGTAAAAACAAATATGTGTACATGCTGTAAATATTACAAGTTGTAAAACATATAAAATTCTGTTTATGATTACCTATTGATATTAAAATAAGATATGATCTACATATTTAAAAGATTTTATATTTGTACAAAGATAATTCCTATTTGAATAGTCGTTATTGATGTGAATTTCAAAAGATTTATAAAATTATTATTAATACCTTCATAGATATCCATGGAAATTATTTATAAATGTAGTTACACTGGTTCTAAGTTTAAAGCATACACAACTTTTTAATTGGACTATGTTTATTTATATAGTCAACTGCTTGAACAATGGTATTCCTATATGAATAAAACATAACATGCTATCTTGGTTGGACTCGATTTTGCATCCAGAGCATTTTTTTTTTTAATATAATAAACTAACAACTATATGTTTATATTTTTAATCGCCGGGAAATAAGTTAGCCTAATAATATATGTGGCAAGATGCTATTTAACCGTGGTATTAATGTTAAAGTAAACATTATTAATTTAATTTATAGTCCAGAAAATATAAAGTCATACATTATGTACTTAATTTTATTTTATGGTCTTCTTAATTGGATACACACACACACACACATGAGTCCTTTGGCATGAGGTCATGAGGTCAGTTTAATTTTATTTGGTTTTCCAGTAGCAGAGTGTCGGAGTTTAAAATGCCAGTTTTTACTTAGTGATTTTCCACCTTCACATTACGAGATTTCTTCCTTTAATTTCTAACTTCTTAATCCTTATTACATTATTGTAAATATATGTGACTAGTCCGTATGGGCACTTGGTGGTAGTACTTAAAATTTGTTTTCCTTATATGTTTTAGTATAGTCAAATCCGAATGGGTAAAACATTTTAGAATAATTAATTGATTAATCTTATTATTAAAAATTTACAAAAGGTCATATTAAATAACATAAAATGCCCAGATAAAACTTTTCTTCAAAAATGATACTCGAAGTTTACCTATATGCATTCGAAGATAAATAAATAAAAGAAAATCTATTAATTTTATAATTTCTCATACTGATAAAGTATTGTAATCTTGAGAAATCTTAGCCTCAACCGAATAAATTTGTTTTCATAATTCTTTAGTGCTAATGTCTGATTTGCCAGTGTTCTTGTTTTTACTTCAATTTTTTGCACCAGCCATGTTGGAGACACCGTCGTAATACTGTTTTCGTAGATAGTCTAGTCAAACCTGTGTGATGCTTCTCAAGTCATTGATGATGTTTCATAAGATCCAATGAACACCCTATAAATATTGAATTTGTCGTGATCTACAGTGCCGATATTTTTTGACACTTGCTTCTTTTTTCTAATTTCAGGTGTTTTATCCACTATTAGAGCAAACTCTCTTCTATTTCTTATAGTTTCAAACACACTGCAAAAAATATACTGATAAATTATGTTTAAGATTATTTTTTTGCTATCAGATGAAGTGTATACTTTTTCTTGGATCGATAAATTTCAAGTTATGGAATAACATTTTCCATCAAGAGGAGAAGTTGAATGAAATTTCATTCATCACTGTCCTGAGCCCTAAATGCTAATCCTGAAGTGCTAAGAACAAAGTAGAAGTTATTACGCTTTTAAATCAACCCAGTTTTAAGTCAAATCGTGGATTTCTTGTTGTGAAACCATATATACTACCGTTGTACTTTTTTAAAGAGCTTTTAACTTAATTACCCATTATTTGTTATGAAGGGAAACTTCTTGCTTTTTAAACTTATGGGATACTTTCTTTCATTTATTATTTCCTTATGAAGTAAACGTTTCATGATTTGATTCACAGTCAACAAGGTTTGTCTTCAGAGTTTGTACTCAAAATAAACAAAACACTTTTTCATGGTTTGTATTAAAATTAATCCAAGGATGATCTTTATACCAATGATTTTGGAAATGATTATTTTTCTCACCTTGATTCATTGGTATAGAATTTGAAGGTTGATGGGGCTTTTCAACAGAGGCAAATAAATATTTTTGTTAAATTTGAAAAGGTTCAGGTTGCACACGTGAAAATTAAAGGGCTTTTCAATAGACGCAATATTTTCATGTTTAATTTAAAAAGAGTCAGGTTGAACCTCTAAGGTTGATGGGGCTTTTCAACAGATGTAATATCTTCTTTTTCAGTTGGAAAAGACACAGGATTGACATTTAGAACTGGAAGATCTGAAAAAAGATAAATAAAAATCACTGCAATACAATTATAAACATATTTTTTTTTAGAACAGCGTCTTATTACATGTTCAAGCTATATAGTCATTTTTTAATCCCTATTAGGTTAAATTTTGGGGAGAAAATATTTAAAATTGAGTTATCATTCAAAGTCCTTTACTACTATTAATAGCGCTTCTTCTTAAAAATAAACAGATTTTTAAAAATTCTTATATACACTATTAAGGTAAATGATTTTAAACAAATTCATTGGTAAATTAAATTTTTCTTATTTAGTTGCATTTTATAAATACTTAAAAATTTAAAAAGTAGTTACTTGTACAAATTTTAGACCTATACTTAAAAGAAATTTATATTTTTTGGCGTCTTGCCATGTAATATCTAAATACCAAGTTTATACAAAATTCATTAAACTATTTTAAATATAGCCCCAGGAAAAACAGATATGGGGCTAGAGAATTTTTATAACTTATCATAATTTCGAGGTTGAAAATCTTCACGATTACAATAATTTATCTTTATGCGAGAAGTAAAAACAAGGACTAGATTAGGATATTAAAATTATTTTTCACAAAGTTCATTAAATCCTCCCAACATTTTGACTTTATATTGACTGGTAAGAAAATATGATAATAGGTCTTACAGTGCCTTACACACATTTCACTGAAGGCTTACGATACAGCAAATAGATTCAGAGGAAATATAGTATAAATTATCAATAAAGTTGACGAAATGTAGTATAGCCTGTAAAATATCCATAACAAGGAATAATAACCAAAGTAAATTAAATCTCAGCTACTCAATGATATTTAAAAACATTAACAACAATACTCATAAATTTAAAAAATGTAGGTAGCCATTTTTTGCTTGGACAGGACAACGTTTTTGTTAAAAGTTTATGTTTCAGAAATTTTGAAGCACTCTCTATTCTTTAAAAACTTTTTACGGTTTTATTTTTTTAAGTACAAAATTTACTAATGAATAGCATGCTAACATATTGAGGTGGTGAGTGTTTTTCATTCTTTCCAAACTCACTTTGATTTTCTTAAAATAGAAATCAATTTTTGAACTTTTGTTCACATTAGTTGCATTTGAAGCCCTTTTCATTTTTCTAATAATATTTTCGTTTATTAACCTTCACTTATTTAAATGAGTATTGAGAATTTGTAAGTGGTTTTAACTACGCTCTTTTACAAACTTTATCAATTTTATACAAAAAATAATGTTCTAAACAGAAAATAAAAATCCAAACACGCATATGTATATATTACTATTAATCAATTAGGTGGCTAGTAGAGGCTATACAATACACAGCTAATTAAATAATGTATGAACACGTATTATTAACAAATTACGTGGTCTTATAACACAGGCTACACAATACACAGATCATGAAAATTGTATCGTCTAACATAGACACAACCGTGCATGAACTATAGGTGGCAAATCGATCATGTGGAAAACCAATGTAATTTATCTAAACTTATTAGTGTAAATTTCTCGTCAAATAGTTCGTTCACAAAACTTAAGGCTAGAACCAATTTTTTTTCATTGCTTTAATTTTAACTCTTATTTAACCTCAAAAAGACTTTCAATATTTTGATATTGTGTTATAATAAAAAGTAAATAAGAAATGTGATTTATGAAAGAAAGGATTAATCTAATCAATCTTGTGCAATGCTACTGGTCAGTGGTCACGAGAATCATAAATAATTTTATTAACTAATTTGACCCAATATGTCCCAAGACCCAATTTGTCCCAAGACCCAATTTGTCTCAAGACCCATACCCTCTGACCAGTGATCACCCTCCAAAAAAGCAGGAGGGGCAATGCCCTCAGTTTCGGCATCAAATGAGCCTCCTGGATTTTCTGGAACCCAAACAAGCCATCAAGTCAGGACAGAGAGAAAAAAACCTTTCGCTTAAAGCATGATAATGATAGACACCATACCACTCTGAAGTCCGTGAACCACTTTGCAACATTTGTCTATACTGTCCTACCACACCCACCGTATAGCCCGGATTTGGCGCATTTGGAATTAAATCTGTTCAGGCTGGTGAAAGATTAACTACGTGGGGACAACATTTTCTCGACAATGACATCGTACCCCTAGTATAACGTAAAGCATTAAAATGAATTATATATCATTATTATTGTTCACATTGGAAATATTATTATTGATAGTATAACGTAAAGCATTAAAATTAACTATATATCATTATTATTGTTCACATTGGAAATATTATTATTGAAAGTAGTATATAAATAATGTTAAACATGATCTTAATTGGAAATAAATATATCAAACAAAATTTTAATCAAAATGAATTTATGATATAAAAATAAACTTTATTTTCTAATATTGCTCAGAAAGTTTGGACACTCATTTACCAAATATCAGTGTATAAAGATAGTTTAGCGTTAAGTATTGACCATAAATATTAAAATTAAATTTCTTATGTCATTTTAATTAAACTATGCTGTAGAGTAGGTAAGTTTCTCAAAAAATTGATGTTCTTTTTCCTTTAAACTCTTAGGGGAAATGTTTGTACAACAATGACCAATCTCTATCAATCTATACTCAATAGTCAATATTTACCTTT
>JBCFYV010000012.1:43985975-44042021 GCA_039000515.1 Timema cristinae
GTTTCCCGGACGTCCTCGACATTGTTGTTTTCAGAAAGATCAGAAGGCGGTTAGTACTGAAGTTTCTAGATGCACTAGACTCGGCTCACAATCCCATTCTTGTGAACATGGGGCACTCAATGTGTTTAATAGACACTCCCTCACGCCACTTCCCAAGTCAGAAGCATCCTGTCTGGAGATCTGCTGCGTTCCCTCGTGGGCCCGGTGCTCTTGAGTCTGTATGTGAACGCCATTCCTAAATCCCCAGACACGAAGTTGGCACTGTATGCGGACGACATGGCTCTAGAAGTGGAGTCGTGGTGAAGGAAGCTGGTGGAAATACGACTCCAGACGTGCCTAACGCATTTGGAAGGGTGGATGATCTCCTGGAGGACAATATTAACGTGGAGAAGAGCACAGCAATGCTCTTCAATGGAAAAGAAAATCTTCGGCTGGCCCTACTACGGCTGTTTGGAGAGCAGATAAGATGGGCAAACAATGCTAAGTACCTGGTTCTTACGCTGGATTCCAAACTGACCGGGCGACTACACTGCACCGAGAGACTTAATAAGGTGAGACAATTTTTGGGAATCCTAGGCCCACTGCTTAACAAGCGTAGCACCCTCTCTTCAAGGAATGGTCTGACTCTGTACAAGTAATTGCTCAGGCCAATCCTCGACTATGCGTGTCCTGCTTGGGTCCACATTTTGAACACGCATATGAGGAGGATGCATATATTCCAGGGTAGGTGTCTGAGTATTATTGTGGACGTAGTTCGGTACGTTCGGAATGTGACTCTGCATCGTAACCGGTTAATGCCTACCATCAAGGACCACTTCCGGAAGCTGGTGCAGTCCTTCTATTACAGACTTTCTGGTGCCACCAATCCTCTTATTCAAGATCTTGGGGATTACTTCATTGACTCTGGAAGGTGCCACTGATGTCCCAAAGCCCTGCTTGGATAAGCGAGAAGTGTCAAACAGTGGATTGGGTGGCTATCACCTAGCTCTCCATATAGTAGTGTCTCCACGCGTAACTCTAAAAACCCTTACTCGTTTTTCAAAAATCTATTTTACCTCCCTCCCCCCCCCCCTCCATTCCCACTCCCACAAATATTAATAATAGGTTTTTCTTTGTTTCAGAAACTTCGCGAAATGCGACAATCCGTTTGTTTTAGAATCTGAAACCACATGGTGTGTCCAATTGGTCGGTATGTGTTGGAATTTGCTCTCGTGCTCCCTTTCAGGGTGCATCAAAGCATGCTAATTTGCGACTGTGACTGTCATAGGCCAGTCAGAAAGTGGATACCCATCCCGAGTGGGCCATTTGTTTGAAAGAGCTATTACATTCTCTTATGTTACGAAGGAGCAATACTGATTTAACCCCCTCTCTCCCCACCGTTACCTTACCTCCCACCACGACTCAAATTGCTGGGACTTCCTTGTGTTCCACCACGACTTACGGTTCCAACACATCTGTTCCACTGCGACTAACGTTTCCGGAACACTCTCGCCAACCTTTTTCCTACCCCTACCCACACGAATTTGAACACAACGTTACCGTCCGTCGCGACCTCCACCAGTTACTCCAGAAGTCACAGCGAGGATAAAGTCCTGACTACTTAGCTACTAGAAAGAGTTTGGTTGGTTGGAGTGGAAAAACACATAGTATTTCTAAGAGCTGGGATTCTTTATAATATCAGAAAACAGTCCCGTCGGTGTAAGAGTGTATACTTAAATACCTTAGAAAATAATTTTTCACCTAGGTGGGAAAAACCCAATTCTTCGTAATGTGGTTCAAACAAGTGTACTCATGCATCGTCACGGTTTTTTTTAGCACCGTCTCTTACTACCCGTTAGGTTATGCACATATGTACTAGTTACCCTAATAAGATAAAGATGAGGAAGGTTAAATTTAAAGGAACTTCACAAGCATTTGCTTAGTAGGAGAGGAGAAAAACATTTAGGAAAATATACCCTCATTACACCGACCTAGATTCTAGCCCCGATTCCTTGACATTGACAATCTGTCTATAGTGATAGTGACGTCTTAGACCATGTGGCCAACGAAGCAAGTCCCACTTCAAACAATTATACTAGAAGTTAGACTATCATTAATTGATTTTAGAACTAGTACAAACATTCAACTACACATTATAAAGTAATATAGAAAGTAGTTCCATATTAAATGTTGTTAAATCTAGTGTACAAGTGCACTTAGTGCATCTAGTGTATCTTATACTGGATAGCCATGATGGTGGGCACGCAGTCAAATTCTCAAGCTCTTTTAATATTTTTTTACTTGTGATGAGAGGCTAGGTTACGAGTTACAGCGGAATATACTAAGGGTGTTTTTACTAGATAATTTCACATTTTCTCGACACGAAAAAGAGGGTACAATTCATTTAAATTTTACTTTTTCATATATACCCTACTAGTGTAATTAATAGGCTTATATATAAGCCTATGGTCACAGCCCAAACAGGCAGAGAAGAGAAGTGAACCAAAAAATACTAGACAATAGACTCCTATAAAACGTTGTTCAAGTTGGTGTACTATTGAATCTCCACACCTCCAATTATACTAGAAAACATATTCCAATTAAACGTGGCACAATCTTGAGAACTAGTGGATCTTCACGCCTACAATTAAACTTTAAAACAGATTCCTATAAAAATTTGTTTAATATTGGGAACTAGCGATCTTTACTCATACAATTAAATTAAACAACACACTACAGTTAAATCTTGTTTGATCTGTGTACTCGCGAAACTTTATACCTATTGTTATTTTATTATTATTATATTATTATTATTATTATTATTATTATTATTATTATTATTTTATTATTATTATTATTATTATATTATTATTATTATTATTATTATAGACATCATGTGAACTTTCTGAACCAAATGATTATATCATCACCTGAATTATAAATTAACTTAAATCTAGAACAAACACAACACTCAGCCACCAGCCGCCAATTAAGCACTATGAAAATAAAAACCCTCATTTCAACAATGATCCATTTTTTTATGATTCCAGGAATCAATCTGGAACCCCTTCAGTAGGAAACAACGTTACCGACTAAGTTAAGTTGTTGGACCACAAACTCCAATTAAATCAGAAACACTCTTTGAAAGTGGTTCAGGCTGATGTTAAGAGCTCTCTTACTCTAATAATGAAGCATATCTTGAAACGTGTTCCAAGCTGATGTATACGTGCATCCTAACACCTTAAATTAAAGTTGACTGCAAACTCCTTTTAAAGTGCAACAATTTAGCTCGTTCAATAACATGTATGTCCACTTAGTTAAGGGTTCCGGGTTCAATTCACTGAAGGGCCAAAAAATGTATCAAATGTGGGTTTGCTCTTTAATATTAATGAGTTAGCAGCTGGGGGGCTGGGTTTTTTCTGTATGGATCTAACTTAGTTTGTAAGTAATGTGCTGATATAGTCAGTTGGCTCAGAAAGTGCACGTTAAATACATCAAATAAATTTAAAAAACTCTACTCCTGTTAAACTTTATTCAAGCTGGTGTAAGTGTGCACCTTCACACCTTCTACCGTGGAGTCAAGTGCTGTTATCATCGTTATCATTCAGGCAGTTTCCTGTTGCTCCTAATAAAGACTGTCACTGTGTGAATTTCTTTATCGACTCGTCTGAGAGTGGGCGGAGAAGGGCAGGGCTGGCGCCCTCACCATTATGATTGACAGCACTTGTATTTTATCCACGTGCCACAAGGCGTGTGCCTGTATGTATTATATGCGTGTGTGTCTATCCTGTCGTCATAGCGGCAGGCCCAACCTGTTAGTTTGAGTAAATATTTGAGATGTCACCAAGTATGGTTGAAAGAATTTTGATATCAAAATTAAGCGTTGAATATTATTCTTTTGATTGTGTCAATAACTATTGCAATGTAGAAGTGGAACGTTTTGGGCACAATTATAAACCTTAATATAAAATTATGTGGATGCTAGGAGATGGTCCAGGGATCTATCTACCAGAAAAAATATTTAAGCTGTAGATGTTTATAAAAGTTATTTGAAGAATGCTTTCTTGATAATTCAAGGAATTTTTGAACATGAATTTAAATATATCCACACAGTTCACAATATAGGTCTCTACAGGGAGTGTGAACACATATCTATATAAACACTTCGACTTTAAATAATAGGTTATAGTTTTGACTCAAAATTTTGTTGTTGCAAATTTATATGCATTTATCAATCAAAATGTTGGTGGCTACAATATACCCATGTCCCTTTTGCCGGTGCCACTGTGGTAGTTTACATAAATTCTTATTTCAACTGCCTCCCGATTAAGTAGCCTTTATACAGCTAAAGTCATTTAAAAACAGTTTCTAAAATGACACCTAGACATTAGAATTGAAACTGGGATATTTTGCTAAACGCTAAGCCAGAGGATTCCTTATTCAATACACATCTCCAGGTGTAATTTTACAACATATAAAAGACATTTATAGACGGTAGACTTTCCACACCAAATATTGTTTCAATGTATTATAATTAGCAGATCACCTCATAAGTGTCCCCACAATCTAGGGTGTCAATTTCACCATATATTAAATTCCTGGTGTTGGGGAAGTTGACGTTCGAATCTAAACTGGATGCACCACGGATGAATTTCCCCATATTATTGATAATTATAACCATGATTTTCCCATATCATTTCAAAGCTAATTTTGGCATACCCTCTTCTATACTACCCTCTACATACCTACCTTTTATACTGAGCCGCCAATATACATTGTTTAGGAATAAAAGAAATCATACATATGCTATAGACAAGATGACACCCTAAAGTAGTGTTTCCGCAAACTTTTCAAGTCCACGGTACACACACACACACACAAAATAAATCTTTGTGGTACACTCTTATGTTTTTGGGTAGATGCCATGACAGCAGAAAAATTATGCACCAAGTCCCACGTTTGCACAGTAAATCAGAATTAGGAAAATATAGATTAATTTTTGCCTCAAGTAACTTAAAAGAAATTTAAAATGAAAGGTCAAAATAATTTTATGTGCCTACTTCTTTAAGATTTGGAAACATTTCGTTCAAACCACTAGTAATTTGGGTGAACATAGATATAACTTTGAGCAATTTTTCTTTATTTAGTCCATGTATTTAATTTAATATCAATGAGAAATTCGAACGGTGCATGATTGTCGCTTGTACCATCTCCCACTACATAAATAAACACTATACACGAGTATATATTTATAAATGTTAAAAACAAAGATTCACCACATACTATACATATATAAACTAAAATATTTCTTATTGAACGCCCTTGAAAATTGACTAATTTTTACTAAACATATTTTTAAAGCATAAAAAATATTCTGAAAATTGACACCTGGACACGGGAATTGATCCCGGGACGTTAGCTTAGTACGCCAATGCTCTTATCATTGAGCTATCCATGATTCGCCCCTTTCTCGTGGTCATTCTTCACTCATAATTTTAAGGCAGAGTCTTTGATGGACGTGCGGAAGTCATCAGCTTATAAATTATATAAAGATCATAGCCATCAGACAACGCAGCCACCTGCGACTCGGGAGTTGGCAATGTATTCCCGTGTCCAGGTGTCTTTTTCAATTTTCAGAATATGATATCTATGTGGTGCTAGCCTCACTGAAATAGATAGCTTCGGCTATCTGTTTCATTAATATATGCAATCCCGTACAATTGTAATATAATTGTCAATTGGCTTAAATACATTGCCAACTACCGTGTCGCAGGTGGCTGCGTTGTCTGATGGCTGTGATCTTATAAAATCACATGTTTATAAGCTGACAACTTCCGCACGTCCATCAAAGATCTCCTTAAAAATATGAATGAATAATGACCATAAGCACGGGACGAATTCTGGATAGCTCAGTGGTAAGAGTATTGGCCTACTAAGTCGAAGGTCCCGCGTTCGATTCCCATGTCCAGGTGTAATTTTTCAATTTTCAGAATATGATATCTAAGTGGTGCTAGCCTCACTAAAATGCATAGATGATAGCTTCGGCTATCTGATTCATAAAAAAAATAGTTAAAATGCAAGTATTTTAATCATGTATGGACAATTGGATATTCTGGTATATTTTACCTCCATTTCGGCGTTAGTCTAATTTTGAATTAGCAAGCCACTTATTATTAATTAAAGTGTCATTTCTTGAGTCTGCAACGGGTCTCAGACTTATGGTAAGCAGCCCCTTAAAGTACTTGTCTTCACCCTAACTTACGGCTTATTTATTATTTTTTTCGATCATAAGCCATGGTTAAGATAACTTCCTTCTACCAAGGAGTGCGCATTACATTAATGTGATGGGATGATATTAACCAACACAGTGAAATATTAATGTGATAAACCAACCCCCAGAGTACACGGCCGAGACTCAAAATTCAACGGCAATTAGTTTATTGCGAGACTAACGACTTAGACAATGTGACTGTCCATGCATTTCCCTTACAGTATTTAAGGTGTTAAATATACATTTCCCTTGCTGGCCGATGACAAAGAGATCGAGACTCGAATCTTAGCCTGGTCCGACGTTTCATTGAGAACTGTTGGTGTGGAAGGGATTTTTTACCCTTGGATTTTTCTTTTTCCTTTATATTAACTTCTTACCATTGGCCCTCTTTGTGATCACCAATACATCTTCGAAACTTGTAATGATTCTAATGAAACGTCTGATAATTTACAATGGTCCACGATGAAAATTTGAAAAGTTAATAATTATATGTTATCAATTTGCCGTTCGAAAATTTGAATAAAACATCCGATACAATTTGAACGGACTGAATCAGACGGTTTCCTCTCAACCAAATAGCTAAAACCACTTGCAGACCTACTTATTCTCCTTCCATATATTTATTTCTTCTTTTTCGTTTTGTTTTAATTTCTTCCTACCCATATCCCATGGAAATATGATGTCGGTGGGCCTTGAGATACCACCATCTCGAAGAAGGCCGCTGTCGAAGAAAAAGGGCGGCTGATGGTTTGTGAAGGTGAGGGGAGGAACAACTTTATACAGACGGATGGTATTTTTCTTAAAAGTGCAGGTGCAACGCAACCAAGATGCGGGCCACGTTCACCTGATTCCCACGTGCCTTTCGGCGCATGCGCCATCATGTGGCGTGCCATTACAAGTGGTGCCCCCTCCTCTTTACCCCTTCACTCCCGATGATACAACTTTCACGGGCTTTTTTTTCCGTGGGTGGGAGAATAAATAAATTAAAATTAGTCTCCATAGGAAACTAACATTAACATTCTTTTCACAAAGTCTACCGAAAATTTATTTTTAATCATGGTGTAGTTTTCTAAGACTCTCAACAATTAATATTTAGCACCGCGTCTTACTACCCGTTCGGGTTATACGCTTTTTAAGTACTAATTACACTAATGGATTAGGAATTGGGAAGGTTGAATTAGAGGAAGTGAACCCGCATTTGCGTGGAGGGAGAGTGGAAAACCATTTAGGAAAAACCACCCCCAGTTCACCCGATCGAGATTCGAACCTCGATCTCCCGTCCTCAGCAGTCGGGCTCAACACGACAAGCACGTTAGCCTACTACGCCACCGAGGCGGGTGACTCTCAACAAGCCTGGGCTAATAGTACCGTATGGTCATAAAATTTGATGAGACTTGGGAATGCCTGTTTCTTGAATTTCTTGACTAATGACTAATGACTGAATGTTCAGGGAGGTCGGCTATTGGTCTCAGGGGCGTTGATTCATTCCTTGGTGATGCCTAAACTAATTTATAGCTGGCTACCCGCATTGTTTAGGAGCTCGGGCAGAGGCATCACTCTCGTCTGATCTTGTTTTCTACTTACACTGAAGTCAAAATTCGAATCTTGAATGGATGGATTTTCAAAATGTTTCCCAGTCTTCCTTGAAATAAATTTTATATCAATTATACCTTCCACTTCCATATCCCATTATCTTAGTTGGATGTGGATATTCCAGACGAATACTGATATGCGGTTCCAATAAAAGTGGGCTCTATGTTTTCTCACAGAGCATTCATAATTTTAAAACGAATTAAAAGTAATATATACACTGTTTAGGACCTAAATGATAAGTTTTCTAGGCTAATAAACTTTATGAATTAAATGTAAAATAAGGTATTTCCATAAATCTAGAGTAATCGTAATTATTATCATTGACCCTTGGTATGGAGAGAAAAATAAATTAAATCTAAACTAAATAATATATAGGATATAAAATTTAGTTTGTAAAAATTAAAAGCAAATCCCTCATTTCGTTTCAATTAATATGCGAACTATTTGGAAATAAAAGGTTGTTTTCAATATACCATATTTCAAAAAATTATTGTATACAATATTTGAACCAGCCTTTTAATTAATTTACTTATAAAATTACTAAAACTAAGGAAACTGCTTACATCAAACAAACTATTGATATATTTTACACGCACCTTTAAAACATTCAAATTATATTAATCTATACCAGGCTCATAGATATTATTATTATTATATTATTATTATTATTATTATTAATATTATATAATTATTAGCACCACGTCTTACTACCCATTCGAGTTATACGCACTTACGCTAATGTGTAATGGTAGGGTGATTGTGAGATGAAATGAAGGACCTACAGTTTAACGTGGAATCCGAACCACGGTGGAGGCCTGGCATTCCCCACATTCTAATAGATATTAACTCATCCATTAATTGGTCGAAACTTTAAAAACATTTCAAATGTCTTATTCATCCCGACTCGGGGACCGAACTTAGATTTTTTGGTACACCCATCTGTTCACTAGATCACGTGACATTGCTTGAAAACATTTAAATTTGGACTCGCATTTCCCGAAAACGTGTTGCTAAATTTAGAGCGTCACAATCCCTTTAAATAGGACGATTATTTAATGAGTATAATATTATGTTTGCTGCTGACAAAATGCTCTCTCTCTCCCTCTCCCTTTAATTGAGTGGTCACAGCTACTTTTTTCCCATTGTAAATTATAAATTATTATAGATTCAAAGATGTCCGTATAAATGATTCATGATCTGTTTGTTAGCCTCTAGTATTCTCTATGCAGTCGATGTATTTCTAAAAACGTGAAAGAATGTCTTACCCAATACGTGCTGTTATGCGGACATGCATGGTACTTTAAAATATTGAGTGATACTCTGGAATACGATATTTGTTGGGAATTCTCCATTTACTCGTGTAGGCTAGTTCTCATTGAATGTATAAAGAAAAGAAAATGTGTGTCAAAAGAAACCAAAAAATATTGGTTTTTGTTAACAATGTTTTTAGTACACGCCTTGCACATTAAGTTTGGGACCTTATTTTTTACAGTGAAGAGTTAACGGCTCCGAATCAAGTGTTGTATCGATTCTCTCATAAAGTTAGCTGGTAAGTTGTTTGCTGATAATTATAACAAGTCAATTCGTAATTTTTTTCGGCCATGACAAGATCAAACCCTGGAGGCCTTAGATCAATAGGCAGATGCACTAACAACTAGGATAAGATGGCAAACAACTTTGTATATGAATACACTATAGTGTTACACAGACACAGACACAGACAAAAGGCATGCTCCGATGCTTCCAGAAGGGAGCACGAGAGCAAGTTCCAACACGTACCGACCAATTGGTCACACCGTGTGGTTTGCAAAAATTAAGAATAGTGTTACTTTTCGTTTGATTTATTCAGATACGTGAGATCAAATCTAAAAACCTAGTCGGAGATTGTACACTAAATGTATGCTTATTAAGGGGTTTTTACTATCATTTTTACATTTGAATGACGTTACACATAAATTCAAATCTACCCTTCCTCATAACGTGTAATTTTTTTTATCATAATTCTAGAAACAGGTATCACAAACTCCCGTGGGTACACCATTTAAGTTACGGCTGAAGGCTGTTAAGAGTTCGGATATTCAGGTACGATGAGGTCAGGGTTGGAATCTCAACCAGGTACAGTACATAAATCTAAAATATATTTATAAAAATTGAATTTATCATTGGTGTATTTTGGATTACTTTCTATAAGTTTATAGTCTGCATCAATGCTCAAATGAGCTTAAAAGTCATTCTCGTCTTGCATGATGGTGTTAGGGTGGTCCAGGTTCAATATTGGCTTAGTGTAAAGAGTCTTTTTCTTGAATGATTTCCCACCAACCCTCACAAAAATGAGGGTACAATTTATATAAATTTATCTTCCCCATTCTTTCACTAGAGTAGATAAGTGGATATCTTAAAAGTATAGTAAGATGCGGTACACGTAAAAATAAATAATTTAAGATCCACAATATTGGAGGACCATTATCGTAAAAGCCATATTCTCAAAGTTCATGATGTGCGTGGGGGGTACATGCCATTGCCACTGACACACGCACGTGCGTGTCAGGAACGTATCCCAGGAGCCGTCACAGGCTGAACCCCCCCTCCCTCACCCATCCATTGTTCCATAGGACATGGGCGTCCGCCGGCTGTTCCGGTAAACCAATCCTCTGTGACAGCTGACTGTTGAGATAAAACCTCTCTCTCCTCCACCTTGCTCTGTCGCACGCGCTCCAGGTTCGTGCCTCCACACACAACAGCCCGCTGATCTACTGAATCTCATTAACATAAGTAATTCCATTCATTATCTCTCGTTCGGGAAAATATGCGCATATAAGATACAAACATAAAGTGCCACACCTCTCCCCTTTTCGCTGATTTTGTTTCGCCCCCGTGCGCGACGCATGGAACGAGGGGTGAGGTTGAAGTTAATACTATCATACAAATGGCTGAGTGTCTAAATAGGCTAACTTAAGGTCAAGAGGTCACAAGTTTGATCTCAGAAGGTATTTAAAAAATGGGGTTGTTCGTATGTTTTAGACTTGATATCCTCTTATATTAAAACTCCAGAAATCTAGAATGCATGCCAATAGGTTGAAGTAAATTCAGTCTCGAAGATGTTATGACCACTTGCTTTGTGTGTGATTCAGTCTCGTCATTAAAACAAAAGAAAGTGGTCGGAAGCTGCCGTTTTTACCTTGGACAAAGCTGGCATAGAGATACATTGACTGAGGCTGAGTAAAGACTATACTAAACCAAACTCTGATAGAGAGATTTTTTTACAGCATTCTTTGTGCTTCTTTTTCAACCTTCGAATGTTTCTGAATCATGATTATTCAACCTCCTAGTGATAAATTAATAGCAGAAATCTGAAATTAGGTTTCAAAACATGTATTTATCCGGTTGAAATGTTCCTCTTTTCCATTAGGGTTGAGTTTTCATCATACATGAAATGCACAACTGATTCTTGTGAATCATTTCACTCGAAAATGAGTAGGCTCGTACATAAACATTTGTCTCTAAAGCAACCCGGCAAAGAAATGAAAAGCAACAGTGGAAAAGATACGTTATTGGTTGATAATAATCACTAAGTTTACAATTGAAGATAAATATTTATGTTTGATTTTGCCAAAGGGGTGTCATTTAATTTTTTATTTGTGTAGTTTTTTCAGTGAGTATAGATGTTCTAAGAGGACATAAAATTATTGTTACACACGTGTAGAATTTTTAAATTTTTAAATGAAATATGTGTGTTTGTTTGGGCAGTATTTTACTGATGAGCTATGACAAAAAGAGTTATTATATAAATAAGACAAATAATCGTTTCTGTACTACGTTAGTGATTTTTTTTTTAGGTTTAACGTTTATCGTAGAGTCAAAAATCGTGGTCATGTTAAAATAAATGTTTGATAAGTAACATTTTTTTTATTTATTGTAATTAACTTTCTATCATTAATTCCATTCATTATTATTTATCTTAAGGAAGATTTGGGTGAGGTGGATTTTATATATCAACCATTTTTTTATGGGACGTAATTTACATAGCAACCTAATAATGATGGAATGGAATTTATATAGCACCCTTATAATTTTGGGGCGGAATGGCGTAGTTAGCTAACGCGCTAGACGTGTTGTGCTCGACTGCTGAGGATGGGGAGATCGAGGTTTGAATCTCGATCTGATGAACTGGGGGGTGGGGGGTCCTAAATGGTTTTCCACTCTCCCTCCACGCAAATGCGGGTTCAGTCCTCTAATTCAACCTTCTCAATTCCTAATCCATTACCGTAATTAGTACTTAAAGCGTATAACCCGAACGGCTAGTAAGATTCGGTGCTAAATATTATTATTATTATAATTACGAGATTAAATTAACATAACACCCTTATTAATATGGGGCCAGATTTACATCAGTGTTTATGTTAAACAAATGCAAACGGGATGAAATTTCTTAAAATTATCAACAATTGGAGGAGAGTGTCTAATGTCTAAGACACATATAAAGGTTTAAAACTTCTCCTAAGAAGATTGAAAATATTACCTTCCCTAACACCCTCGCTAACATTAGAGGGAAATTCTGAACATTTTGAAATGGATTTTCGATCAAGGGCAACTTGGCCTGTGC
This sequence comes from Timema cristinae, assembly GCA_039000515.1. Taxonomy (NCBI): domain Eukaryota; kingdom Metazoa; phylum Arthropoda; class Insecta; order Phasmatodea; family Timematidae; genus Timema; species Timema cristinae. The sequence continues at coordinate 43,998,422 of JBCFYV010000012.1, forward strand.
GATTCTCATTATGTGTGTCAATTATTATTATTATTTATTATTATTATTATTATTATCATTACTTGCTACACGTTTTAATGCTCATCCAAGCTATTCACATATTTACACTTACAGAGTAGATATGAGGTAAGCATGAATTTGGAATAAATATACCCTAATTTGCGTGGAAGTTGATTGAAAAGCCTTTTAGGGAAAACCACCATCAGTACAGATGACTAGAATTTTGTCCTTGCCTCCCTCAACACGGACAAACCAGACAAGACTATATTAAGTCCTCTGTCCATGTAGCTTACTCAGGTCAAAAGCAAGGAAGATCCAGTGACCGACACATTCCACCAGATTATACCGGTACTTAACAAGACAATCTTAATAGATTAAGTTCAACATCTTTGGTTTCCAAGATAATAAATAAAGAACTTAAGACTAGTTGTCCTGTCAACACAAGTGGTCTATCTGTTTTAGTTCCTGTCAGCTCCCATCTAGAGCAAATACCTCCTAGAGAGAGTATGGTTTATTCATGCATAATTATTTGTGATGGTTGTTGCTCCTTTAGCAGAAAATAACATAGTTTCTCTCTGACACACATTCGTGAATATCTTTAATTATGCATGCCAAAAAATCAACTTAATGAAACGTCTGAAACTGTCGCAAACATCAGTAGTAAAATCCGGGGTAAATAATAAAAAATATATGTTGCATTTCACTTAGTGGTTGTACTTTAACAGAAATCCCCCCATGTTCAACCTGGTCTTTATGTCTATGTTAAAAAATTATCTTGATTCTCTCCAGACCTCCTTATTTCCAGTGCCTTAGGGGTCTCTCACCTCCTCAAGAACTTTGATCATAACAGTTCACCAAATAAAATGATTTAAAACTATTTCACTGGCAAATCAACACACTATACAATAATACAAAATGATCGAAATCTTTCTGGCTATAAACATCGTCGTTTCTTTTCTGATTTTGATCAATCCAATTTTAAATGATTTATAAATAAGTCAAGCAGTGCATGAAGTATTTATTTTGTCAACTTTAATTTAAATTTTTTGGGTAATTGTACATTTAGGGGGAAGGATATTAGAAAGTAAACGCAAACAGTAATTAGCAAACATTCGAGTAGCTTTCCTTATGTTTTATCAAACACGCTACATGGAAACAAAATACTATTATTCAATGTGGAATTGTTTATAATATCAACAAACATATTGACCTAGATTTGTATGTGACTCTATTTAGACGGATGTATTTGTACCGTAAATTATTTTAGCATTCTAGAGCTTATATTATTATGTCACCAACCCTCTCTACACCTAAATCATGGGCCTCTTCTCTATCAGGATGTGCAGTGACCAAGGATAGGGGGAGATTATTGTGTATACCTGTGTGGGTTAGTGAATTACGAAGACTTGATTTTTAATGATTATATTAGTGCATCTATATCTAGTACAAATGTAATGTATAATATATAATATATAAATATAATTATATATATTATATATATATATATAATATAATATAATATATTATATATGAAAGAACCTTAAGTATATTTGGAAGCTTGTGACAAAACGCGAGGAATAACCAATGGCCGTTCTGACTCCTAGGTTTTCCATACATGGTTTCCGAACACTGGTACTCTGGGCTATAGCGGTAGCCCATTACCATAAATACTGATGAACGGCGCCCTAACCCATGTAGTCCCGAATATTTCAGAGTGACCCCTAGACTGCGATGTTCATTAGTCAGCCATGAATGCTTGGGTACACCATTTTTTTTAATATCCTGCCTTCGTTTCTACTTAAGGAATGCTGAGAATGTTTACGTGGTTTGCTCCTTTATTCTATTTGTTCAAAGGCTAATCACAACAACCTGCAACCCTCGTTTTGTTATTCACAATCCATTAAACACAATATTATATAAACGCATCTTCCGATTTAGGCCATGCGGTTACAAAAGTATATTATTTTAAACGTAGAGGTGGACATATATTCCAGACTATTATCTTTTCCCGCCATCTTTTTTTTTACTGTCTGATTGAGTTTTAATCGTTTATTATTTCAGTAAACATAATAATTCCATTTATTTTTTACAGTTATTCTGTGCTTTATATAGGATCATCACATTTCATAACTACATTTGAAGCTTATGTTTTTTTTTACAGTGCCGCTGAAATTTAAGAAAAAAAGTACACTGAAGCTGATTGAGCCCGGAATCAAGTTGATAGAGTACAATCAGTGTTTGCTTCTATTCCAATAAAAACAAAACAAAGAACAAACAAAATGTCTTTCCTTCAAAATAATGTCATGGAACTTCACTCAAATGGGAAGAAGAAAAATTCGAATGAACGTTGTGGTGCGCTTTGATTAAGTTCAGAGGTAAATTGCTGTTGTCACCCAGGAAAAGCAATTCTTCCAGAGTTTTGATCTTGTGATCTGATCAAGTCATTGATGCTTAACATACAAGAACTAAAAAGAAAACATACGTAATGTACATAACAATGGCACTCTTGCCATGTTCATTACTTATGCCAAAATAGATGAAGTAATATCTGGTGAACCATGTCATTTCCAAATTCATGACTTAATTTATCAAAATCATAAATAATTTCTAGCAGCGCAAGGACAGTAGCCTAAATTTGGCCAAATATATCTGTACGATGTTCCGACCAGAGAATGATACCGAATTAACGAGGTAACCAACTCAAATTCCAATTAATATTTCATAACTCAATAGACAGAAACTATTCAATCAAATGATTTCGGTAGAGCATATAAGATAAATATTCAATTTATGAGAAATACACCACAAGATTAACAATTCGATCTTAGTATTTAAATTTATCATGACAAGAATACGAAGCCATGCCATTAAGACTATCCAAATTATTCTGATATAGCTGCGGTATTATTTTCAAATATTTATTTTATTGGTTCAATAACACTAAAATTTCCTTACCGCGATATCACGCTGGTTTTGCTAGTACTCCGTATAGCCAAATCGACAAGTACATTGTAAGCGGGAATAATTCCGGACAAGCTGAAATTAATTTAAATCGGTTTAATTGGATGTAAGAAAACACATACTTATTTCTCTCCCTGGCAAGCCTGAATTTGGCCATCATCTTGAAAAAAAAACACCAAAAAACTACATTTTTAATAAAGTTGTAAATATCTCTGTTAGTATCAACTTTAGAGAATAATGTATGGTTCTAAAGTTTCATATGAATAAATTCTTTACAAAAAACATCCGATGCATTTTGTCGAACGAATGCCGGTTTCTGAGTAATAAGCGGTCAAAATATTGATTTTCTGGGCGTTTGCTTTTCTTTTCATTATAGGCTGTTTGCAGATACACACTTTGTTATTTTTGGTGATAATTACGATTTGTATTGATTCCAGTCAATACAACATTAATAATTTACTGTGTACTCTTTTCCGCACCACTTAAAGGTAGAATAGTCGGTGCGGTTGTGTTGTTTTTTCTACGTGGTATCCCCAAGAGGCCTAATCCACAATGATAACCATACATTTCTTTTAAAGTTTATGGATTATTAAATTTTCTTATTTTTTCTTTTTGATGTAGATGGTTGATCATTATATGCCTCTATATCATCTTGACCTTTTACAACCTCTGTATCTTATTCAGTATCTAGGTGACAATCGTCGGAATATTCCAAACGGTTTTCTCTTTCAATATTTATTTACTCGTCATAGACTAATTCATCCACGTCTACCATATTCAAACACAATTTGCCCTGGCACAAACAACACATTACAAAATAATTCTAACCAGCTTTGCGACGGCTACAAGCTGCATTGCAACCTTTTGCACATTTATATGAAATGAGTATCAGTGACTCCTGAGGGGCTAGGTATCAAACTATTCTATGAATTTTTCCATCCCCAATCTACTGCTGACTTTTTACTTCCATACCACTTCTGAATTTGGCTATAAGTATAGAACGAATTCAAGCGAGCTGCATCTTTAGTCAGTAGTAATGATGCTAGGTTTGGTAAAATTTTGTAAATATATCGTAAGCAGCACTGGTATATATATATATATATATATATATATATATATAATATAATGACTCACAGTTTTTTGCTCCATACAGAAGAGACATATATTAGATTGCTTCTGGAGACTTATTTACGTCCTTAAAAATATTAACAGCCTTCTACAAAAAATGTCCTTTAAAATCTCAACGCACTTCCATTTTACTTATCTGTTTAATGTGAAAGTAGTGTCCCAACAACTAAATGCGTGTAGATACAAAATGTTGACCTTAAATTACGCATCCAAATTGGAAACAAAATGTTGGCCTTAAATTACGCATACAAATCAGTACTGTAAGGTGCATGCAACCTGCTCTGAGACTTTACTTTGAGCGGTTTCAAAAAATAAATTTTAAAGTGAGATCCACAAAGGACACTAAGAATGACCAATAAATTAGTGTTCTCACCTATTATAATTACCGATGTGTAGTAAATTGATTCTTCATTTGCAGTAGTGACAATTAAGATATCAACTTCTTCAGCAACTTGCTTGTCTGGCACCAACAAGAGTTTTTACTCTGATATTTTGGATTAATACATTGAGTGTGGTAAATTACATTTCTCACCGAATGCAGTAATAGTTTTTGATGTTTACCTGTAGGATGCCGCAGCTAAAAGCATTAAGACAGCTGAGCACGTTTGCCGATTGAAAAACCACAAAGGTTCATTTTGCTGAGAAAATGGTTGCAGCTATGTCCCAAGGGAAATTCTTGTTGAACGAAATGAATAAAAGTAGAATGATATCAATGCTGTGTACATGATAACCGACTGAAGGCCTAACAGTCAAGCAAGCTGCACTTTGGGTAGGCGTGGTATGTTTCAACAGCCTTGTCTTATAACATTCATAGTCTTAATGAAAGTCAATTTGTGATAGTCTAGAATCAAATAGAGAAGTTCTTCTGCCAGTTCCTCTTCAATATTTAAACTCAAAAATATTGTTCAAAATAAATACAAAAAACAAATCTGAGGTGAAGATTTTTCAAAAGTATATTTGTTAAATAAATCTGTATTTTTAGTATTGATAAATAAGTTTAAATTAAGATTTTAACGTATTTATACCATAAACTATCAATGACTGAAGCTTCAATCGCATTAAACTTAAATGCTAGAAAAGAATGAAACCTATCGAAAACAGTGTGTTATGCGTGTAAAAGATGCCATAAGAAATATTAACTCACCTCCCCCCCAACCCAACTTCTTCTTCAAAAACCAAGGCATATCACGTGTCATCTTATGTAACCACAACACCATCCACGACATAATATATTCACTGCTTACTGACAAGTTTATTTTTTTACATTACTTCACTTACTGATTAGATTGTGATGGTGAAGCTATATTATATTATTATTAGCATCGCGTCTTACTACCCGTTCGGGTTATACGCACTTACGCTAATGTGTAATGGTAGGGTGATTTTTGAGATGAAATGAAGGACCTACAGTTTAACGTGGAATCCGAACCACGGTGGAGGCCTGGCATTCCCCACATTCACAAGATGTATTGTCAAGGTGAAGGAAGGGTTTGGTAATCAGATAAATCTGTGCCGGGACCGAGGATTGAACCCCGGCCGCCAGCATAAAGTCTGACACCTTACCCCTAGACCGCCAGGTCACCGTGAAGCTATAACTTACTATCTTTCCCTTAAAGATAAGGCGTATAACCGCTGAAGTTCTATCTTGTTCCATTATGTATTTATTTAGTGAAGTGGCAAAAAACATGCAAATTTTCCAAAAATTGATTATTGGGTATTCTTATCGCTTATACTACCCAAAACAAGGAAAAACTATGCAAAAATTTGAGTGCACAAAACAAAGCTGAAAATTTGATAAAATTTATAAATGTCACCGAACGGTCTCAATTGAAAGGCATGTTTATGTAAACATTTTATGTCGTGAGGAGCGAATGACACAATGATTGTTAAGAGGATTGTTATGATGAATCAATTAACAAACAAACTAGAGGGACTGAAGCAAAAGGAGGTGTCAGAGGTCCTGAGCTAGGAACCAGGACAGCGGCCCAGTTAAAAGGGGTAGGTCTTGAGCTCCTCGGGGCTGAATAGGGAAGATTTGCCTGTCACGAGGTACACGTGGGCTAAGTCGTTGAGTTCATCAAGTACCAGTTGGGGCTGCTACTTGAGCCCAGCGAACCAGGTTCGACAACCATGTAGGGACCACCTATCAGTAAGACAGGTCATTGGGTAAACCTCATAACACCTCGTTCGGTCACTTGCTTCTTTATATTCATGAAGTTTTTCATTTTAGCTTCACTTTTAACATCACATTTGAATAGTATAGTAGTATATATGAACTTTTTAAAAGCCGAGTCTAACATCAATCACGAACCCACACAATTAATTATATCATCCCCCCCTTCCTCGGTCAAAGACATCCTGACAGATCTCCAGGCCCACACATAGAACATATCTGAACAGGGGGAGGGGGTGACATAAATTAACTATATAGGAATCATAAACAAAGTAAATTGAAAGAAGGACTCAATAGCAAGCTGAAATATTAAATTTTTTAAAAGATTTTTTTAAATTTACTAAAACCTGTTTTGGAAGAATTAAATGAAAGCATTTATTTTCTGTCTGTTTGAAGCAAAGAAAAGCATTGCCCAGCGTATCCAGAAATTCATTGTGCGATTACCATAGGGAAAGCTGGGTAATTCTGCTAGCTAATTATGAAGTTATTCTAAAATGTACCAAACCTTACAATAATACTTACTTATGCTTTACTATATAATTTACATTGATTTTATTAACTTACTAATAATATAAATACACATTGGTAATATTTTTATTTCTGCCATTCTGTCATTTTTCCTGTTTTCAAATAGCGGGATTTCTACAAAATTGGACCATACATCGTAGTCAATTTCGATAAAATAAATATTATCTCTGGATTTAAAATACATAATATAGTGATTTTATAGTTAAAATATGGTTTATTTTAAGGTTTATTTTAAAAATTATAAATATATGTTTTTAATAATAAATTTGCAACCATTATTGTTTAAGTTACTAGCAATATCTTTGCGGCAACCATTTAAAAGCCAAAACAATTTTAAGCCACAAGAACGTCACTAATATTTTCGCACTGGTAGTATCACTGACAAATACGTCAGGTTAACATTAATTGCATAACCTGTGATGAAGAGGTTATGGTTCGAATCTATTCCTGATTAACTGTGGCTGGCTTTCCTTATGTGATTTTATCACTTTGGTTTTTTCTTACTCTTTCCTACGATGATGGGAATGATCCTCCTCCAAACTAACTTTATCATATTTATAACTTATATTTAACTGAAAAATAAGCGATTTGTATAAACGTACTCATTTTTAAAAAATTCTTGTTACTATATATATAATTCATGTAACAAACGGGAAATACAAATATTATCGTTACAATATCATAATTTAATTGGTCATTTTAATAACAGAATACATTATGGGAACTCTTGTAATATATGCAGCACGTGAACATATGGTTAGTTTTAATAATGCGTGTCTGATGGTTTATGGTTAGGTGAGGTGGCAGGGGTCACGGACAAACTACACGCTTCAGCGTTTCATAATACGCGTCAGGTAGAACTTAGCTACATGTCGCGGGACACGCACTAAAAACCCACAGTTGATACAGATCGTGATATTATCATAGCCATTGGTCTGAACACCATTTTTGAACATGCAAGCAAAACTATTCCTACTCTATCACCCCTTTCCCCAACCTGTTATGTCACACATGAATGTAAAACCAAATGTATAATTTTTGCGTTGACGTTTGGTATAGTTTGAAACTTGAATACAGTATGACACAAAATTTGGTGCTTCTTTACATATTTTATGTGCTCCACGCCTTATTATTTGTCCGGGATTTCCCTTTATCTAAACTTAAGGGATTAGTTAAATATAACTTAAAAACTATTTTAACCACAATTTCATGGAAAAAGATTGATAAACTTCAAAGGAGAAAAAAACCCTTTCTGGACAAGAAATCTAACCTCTCTGTCACCGAAAAACCAAATGATACTAGACTGACACCTATGTCCGCGTGCCCATCTTTATACATATGTTGGTATAATACCCGGCTAGCCCACATCAGTGGTCACATGATCTAACGCATCACTCTAGTGTTATACAAGAACTTTAGGACAGGGGGTTTGGGATTCGAGTCTCGGTCGGGTGTTCTGAGGATATATTTCTTAAATGTTTTCCCATTCTCACTCAGGTTCATTTTACTATAAAATACAACTTTATTCATGCCTATTATATAAGCTAAATTAATATGTGCGTTGCTTGTAATAAATACCTAACTAGGGCTAGTAAACGTCTACATTCATGGTAATTAGGAAGCATTAGGATCTAATCAGTGGCACTGGAATGTTTAGAACACGTCGTATTTTTATTCTAAAATTCATTTTAAGGTTTAACAGATGTATACATTTATTAAGCTGCAATGAATACAATAATTTGTCCTTTTTATTTTGCCTCTATTTATATATTTAGGGCTTTTAAATTTTTAGGTCATATCTAAACTATATAGAGGACATATAATAAATATTTTGAATAATTATCCATTTAATTTTTAATACCTAGTGGAAAAAGCTTTTATTTTACAAACTTTTAATCCTACTAAAACTAATTAATTGTAATGTCTGAATGACTATTGATTTTATATTTGATCTATTCCAAAAAATTAAGATTTCCCATAATACCAAACAATGGATGATTTATTTAAAATAGTCGAAATTATATTTGTAATCATGTTTTAAATTTTATGTCAACTTTTGACATTTTAAACACATATTTGTATACATATCTTACGTTTATTAAAGGTATAAATATTCTAACCCTACTATTCAGCGTCAACTATGTCAAAATTTTACTAAGAATGAACAATGGACATATCTGATAGCTAAAAATGTTACTACGTCATATTTCACGTAATCATACGTCAAATAGTGTAATCTCCAGCTGTCATTTTTGAAAAATATGGTCAATAATTATAAAACAATACTAATAGCTAATTAGATGATATTAATATTGAATATAAAAGATCAAGTTATACTTTCTTAAACGTGATTCAAAATTTCACTCTTAGGAAAATCCAGCTATAGCAATGTAATAGTAGCATTTATTCCTAGATCTAATTTCAACCGATATTATTTATTATGAATAATGTTGTGAATTTTTAATTTTCTTAAACTTCAAAATAAAAGGCCTGGCGTATTTAAATCATAGAACATGCATGTCTTGATCTCCTAAATATTCTGAATTTGACTCTAGACCTTGGTAAAAAGATTTTTAGTATGTTTTAAAAATACATGGGGGAAAACTTAACTTATTTTTCTTTGATGTGTACTAAATTAAAAAAGGTGACCTGGTGGTCTAGGGATAAGGTGTCAGACTTCTGTGCTGGCGGCCGGGGTTCAATCCTCGGTCCCGGCAAAGATTTATCTGATTTCCAAACCCTTCCTACACCTCTGACAAGACATCTTGTGAATGTGTGGAATGCCAGGTCGCCACCGTGGTTCGGATTCCACGTTAAACTGTAGGTCCTTCATTTCATCTCACAATCACCCTACCATTACACATTAGCGTAAGTGCGTATAACCCGAACGGGTAGTAAGACGCGGTGCTAATAATGATAATGATAATGATACTAAATTAAAAAGCTGAGCTCACTTTTACTTGCTTATTATGTAGTTTAACTTTATTTTGCTTTATGCCCACGTTTAATTAAACTAATTATGTAAAAATAAGGAAGTTATATTTTATTAGGAAATGTTCTCGCACTCTCATGTAAGGAAAAATGGAAACAATTGACTGAAATCCATGATCACTATACATGTCCGGGATTCAAATTCTGACCTCCCCATCACTGACAGATAAGAATGAGGCTTGACAAATTTAATTTTAGTTCACTTGTTCTCTGATAAGGGTAAATTTTTCTTATAATACTAGAATTATGTTAACAAATATTGATTCATTTTATTTAAAGTTAATGAAATTTTTTTTGCCACCTAAGCCTGTTGGAATTACAGCCCAGCCTCTTTCTTCAATATCAGAATCTTTATTTACCTCAAGTATTAAGGGGATTGACGTAAACGTATTATTACTGGTACGTTCAACGTTAAGGTAATAACGACATATTCTAAGAGGAAAAGAATTGGAAAGGTAACTTAAGTAAAATGCACCCACATTAGAGAAGATAATATTTTGTAAAAATATAATGATACATCTCATCCCTCCAAATACACCCACCTGAGTTTTGGGCCTCGAGCTTCCTGTCACTGGTAACCCAGCATTTTGCAAACTTTACTCCTTAGACCATGTAACCACCGATTCGTATTAAGTTTGCTCAGTTAATTACGATAATGGTGTGGAAATTAGGGTGGGAGAATTGAGAGGATATGCACCTGTATTTTCATGATTGGAGAGAGGAAAATAATTTATCAATTTATCACTACAGACGGGATTAGAAACCTAGATTCTTGGTCAATAGCAAACCAAACATATGTGCCATAAATTTAGATCTCGTGACCACCAGTGTGGGTATTTCGTAATGATAAAATTACATTTCCTTCAATATAAGGCCCATAATTTGTAATTTCGAAGGAACATTAGATAACGATATAATTGATAAACCATACTCTATAACAATAATCACGCATCTTTATTTTCCTCGGCTTAGGGGAGGATGTGTGTTTATAGGAAGGGGAGAAGGTGGTGGGAAGGTTTGTGTGGTTGTGCTTTCAGTTGGGATTTTGAGTTAATCAGATCTCAACGGTCAACAGCATTCTTGCCCCCCTTCACCATTAATATAATCGAACCACGCCACGCTATGCCACGCCGACTGGGCCCCACCGACTGTGCCATATGGCAGCATTCCCACGCATTTAAGCTTACCTAGCTTGACAGCGTTACAAACCCCCACCCCTAACCCTCCCCTTCTTTCAAACCCCCTCCTCCCCATACAGGCTACTTCACTAATTAATGCACTCAACATGCAACATAACGGGTTGAGCTATGTTTGTGTTAAAGGGAACTTGGAAGGTGAGGGGTGAAATGTTGAGTTATGGAATTTAAGGCATACTTGCCAAACTTCCTAATGTAATCACTAGTGAAGCTATCTGGATAGACCAGATGGGTAGTAAGAGGCAAAATATAAGAAGTAAAAATAAAATAAAGCATTTTGTTTTTCAAAAAAAGATAATATCTATTGTTCAAGGACTTTGAATTCATTATAAGAAAAATAAACAGCACAACAGAATCGTAAAAATTAATCATATTGTGTATCTTCGAAAAAAAAATTCAAAAATAAGTTTTCAGTAAACTACACTTAAGTAAGTTTTCCTCATAAAAATAAACTCATCATTTTGTTAATCAGAAAAAACACTCTTTTAGATTACAATCCAAGCACTCAAGTATTTAAAAAAAAAACGAATGTTCAAAAAGAAGTTATTTGTAAATTATTCTTAAATTGTTTTATTTTGTAAAATAAAACCTCGTTCTTACTTATCATGAAAATATATTCAGATACCATATAGAACAAAATCTTAAAGACCAATTCCGAAAACTTATATATTTTAATCTAATTTATCAAGTAAATTACTTTTAAATTAATCTATTTTAGAATAATAAAGATAGCTTATTATTGATCATGTAAAATAGTCTCTCGATAACACCATTGAACAAAATAGTTAAAGCTATTTTTAATAAATCAAATTTTACCAAAATCAGTTTTCAATAAGCCCTAAATTACTATAAAATATGCTTTATATAAAAATGAACGCATAAAATTATTTATAATGTAAAATGCTGAACAGATATCCATTTTGAGCAAAAAAAAAAAAGTTCCAATTTTATTTTTTAAAATCAGTATGCTAACCTTAAATGATTTTTCTCCCAAGGAATCTTTATAAGATAATGTTTATTAATATCCAGTAATACTAATTTAATTTTGGTCATGTTTAGTCTAAAATAAGATTGTCAATAATAGTCAATGTAATTTATGGTAAGTGATTTAAATTGATTCGAGCTTCGTTATTTTGGTTATAGCAAGTTAATTAATACCTGTTAAAATTAAGTGATTTGAGGTTCACAATTATAAAACACTAATTAATTAATTATATTAATCATTTTTAGGTTTTTCTGTCAACCATTCAAACTTCCTCATCATCTATACGAAAAAAAAAAACGAAAAACAGGTTATGTCCTTCTAAGTTCCCTTTAGAAAATTTGGACCATCGCCAAAAATAATTTGAAGAACTGGTCGTAATGGCTAAAATGTATCTTATTTTTACTGTAAGCTTCTGAAAAGTAAATAATAATTCCTGCTTTTTCTTGGGCATGTAATTAGTAAACGCCGTATTGGCTAGATAGATCGTGTAGAACAAACTAAGTTAAGTTAGACTTCTCTCAGGTTTGACAACTTGAACCATAGACGTAGCATCTCTGTTTATTTCACTTCGTCAGAATGGGTTCATTCATTTTGAAAGGTGGACGATTACAGCTTGAGTTATATGAGAGAATGTTGATTATATAGATAGATAGCTATCTAGCTAAATAATGAGATAATGTGTGTGTCCTAGACCAACTACTTATAACAAATTTACCAAACCTACCATAAAATAACTTTTAATCGGCATAAATATGAGAGGTTAGGTTTTGATAGCATGGGGTTGTTTGTAGCTAATATTACAAAAAATAAATAATATTATTAATTGAGCATGTTTAGTTTAGGGTAGTTTTGATTTTAAGTTAAAATTTTGCTTCTAATATGTTTATTTGAGTGAAAGTCATACTGTTTGATCTATAAAAAAACACATATTTTGGGTTTATTATTCTTGCCCACTTGCTAAATAGTCCCTCTACAATATTCCCATATTTGAGCTTTTTAGATCATTGAAATGGACAAATTATTAAGGAAAAGTACAAGTATTTGCGTGGAGGCAGAGTAGGATAATATTTTGAACTTAGCAACTTTGTAAACGTAACTGGAATTTATTTTTTGCTGTGGCTCTTACTACTCCTCCATGCTATCTTAATTTAACTAAACCATTAAGTTAAGGATAGGGAAGGTGATATATATATATATATATATATATATAACATATGAGCCTATCTGCATTTGTGGAGTAGAGGGTAGTAAACCATTTGGCATAAATCCCCTTGGTACACCCCTCCAGGTTTCATACCCAAACATATCCACCCCTGCCGAAACAGACAGGAATAAACTGAAGCCTTCATCCAGTTGCACAATGATGTTAGCAATATACTCGTATATTATGCTAGCTTGTTTTAAAAAGTGCCGTTTTTTCAATTTTGTGTCTTTAATGTTCATACTTGGTAATTATTTTATTATGGGTTTAATGTACAAACATTAGCCATGTTCAATTATTAAGAGCTAACTTTAAAGGACTGTATTTTTTTAATCATATGACATTACTGACCGGGAGAGACATAGCATCCAATCTTGTCGCCTGTATGTAGACTATTCATTGCTTTGGTGGCACAGAACGTTGCCCAGGGAATATCTATCGATGTTTTCCACACGTATACCTGCAATGAGTTGATGTAATGATAGTGAATATGAAGGTGTAAGTTATTGGGAGTCTTAAACTTAACTCAAGCCTAATTTACCAACCCCTGGAGTTCGTTGGATAATTCCTCTTAAGAGAAAAATACCTAAGGTACCAGCGGGAAATCGAGTCCGGGACTCCTAGATTCACAACCGGGTGCACTGATCACTACACCTCGGGGAGCGATAAAATACACTGTTAATGAGAGTGCCCAGAGTTTTTGCCCTCGATACGACAGTCTTCATATCATTGGTGTGTTAAAATGATGTTTTACTATATATCAATGGAAGGAGGCATTGTAGCCACAGGAGACATCTTCATGTCTACAAAACAAACCAGCGTTATAACTTATACATGTAGTGGCTCTTAGCCGATGCCAGGTAACAGAATGCTAGTGTTAGGTCTGCCCAATTTAATGTGCATGGGACATCACCATTATTAATGGTTATATTATAATAAATGAGTCAAGTTTGGGCCTTCATACATACCTGTCGGATAAATCTACAAAGCTAGGAAACTTTGGTTTGATACCAAATAATACCTAAACATAATATTAGTGTTTGTGTGTTGATTGAGTGGTCTTATCTCACAATTATATTTATTAATATTATTCTATTTTTTTGTTCATCACATATTACAAGCTGTTAGGTATGTGTCAATATATTCTCTAATAGGTTAAAGATTTGGAAGATAGAATCTAAAGAGGGTGTACCCAAAACTGCTTAGAGGAATAATGTGGAGAGGCAGGTATCGTTTAGAAAAATTAAATTACATTACACCCAGACAGGATTCGATCTTTGACCGCCCACTACGAGGTAAACCTTAACTTAGACAAGACTTACACCTGTGACAGTTTGTCTACGGTTGTTATTTAGACTTTGTTTTAGAACCGAAGCTTTTTACCCTTTCCGGTTGTACGCCTATGCACGCGTAATAGTTACGCTGATGTGTTAGGAATGAGGAAGGTTGAATTTATAGGATGTTAACTGAATTTGCGCTGAGCGATAGTGTAAACTTATTTATGGAAGAAAAAAATATCTTGGTATCCTCCACTGAGATTCTAAACCTGATCTCCCCGTCATCAGTAGTCCAGTATATTGTAAGAGTGATGCCTTAAAACAGTGGTTAGAGCTTACAGCCTTTTTTCAGCTGATGCCCTAGATCATCAAATTCCCATGTGTGCTCCCTCTCCTCCCCCTATTTTTTGGTATAGTTATAAAAATAATAATAAAAAATACTTTCTAACCACTTCTTTACTGGAAACAAAACTCATTCTAGTACTGGCAGCAACATGGTACTACAAAAAAATACTGAAATTTAATGTAATGGTTGGCATTGTTTTGTTTTCGTCAATTTTTTAATATTGGGATTTATGTTGTCAGAGCACAATGCAAATCACTTTCCACGTCTTCAAGTCGACAACTTTGTTCAGTTTTCATGAAATTCATAGTTGAAAGTTCATTGGTCATGATCACAATGGAGGAGGGATCTGAAGGAGAAGAGATAAACACGTGCATGAGCTTGAGTGTCCTAGGCCGGTGACCGACTGACGTTTTAGGCGCGTTTTGGTCTCTGCGACACAAACTTTGCTACTAGGTCACTCTAGTGTATTGAATTGTTCCAAATGAGAGGGTTCGCTAACCCCAAGAAACGTTCACATCAACGTTTTCAAATCTGTCGCGGTGTTTGTGTCGTTAGTCTGACTCATCTCATATGAAACAACGCAAAACACTAGAACGCCCTGGATGTGGCATTTTTGTCGCAACGACCCAAAACGTCAATCTGTCACCAGCCTCACTCTTTGGCCCGCCAGGCTTAGAACCTTAGACAATTTTACCACCAAAGCGGGCTATCGCGTCTTAGTACTTATTCAGACTACACCCATATAAAATAATTACTCAATAAAGGTAGGGAAAAGGAAGAAAGCATTTTTTAAATTATATAACCACATTTGAGTTGAAGGAGATTGAGAATAATTTAGGAAACACTAACCCTCAGTACACCCGACCAGAATTCAAACCCCGATCTCCCCTTTAGCATCAGGCGAGTCTATTAAGGATATGACACCTTAGACTGTTCAGCCACTGAAGTGGGTTACGTATGTTGGTCATAGTGTTTCTATAATTTGCCATATTTATCGTTAAATTAACTAAACAGTAGTTTATTTCAACACATGACCTACAAACTAGGTCACTTTGTGACAATACAACATACACTCATCCCTGGTACCTATAGATTTATTAATTGATAAGAGGATGAATCCGTATACAAATAGTAATTATCTTTATCAGCACCATCTAGAATTGAACCAGGTTCCTCTATAAATCAAGTTTACTACTTATATCTACTTATTCCCTTATCTGTTATAGGTCTATAAGGCTTATCAAAATATAAGAATTTATTACTTTTTCGTTGAATGAGCTCTATAGATTATTTACAAGGCTAGACAAAAGACAAGACGTGTAGACTTAAATTTATAGCTCCTTTATAAAGAAATACAAGACGTGTTGAATGGCCTCTATTTTTGGACACTGTTAGAGGAAAATAATGCAGAAATATTTCACTTCCGGACACCAGCACCAAATTTGGTACAGTTCTTCTTTATGCATTCAAGAACCGAAATCAACCAGGAGACACTCCCAGAAACCCTTGCGGTTGCCTGTGATGACATCATCAAAATGTTTGCTATCTGACACTACCTCACAATATTCACCCAGGTATATTGCAAGAACCACTTCATCATGGCATTTTAGGTGATACTTGTTTTCGTATTGGAAAACATAAAGCAGCCATTATAGACTCCCAGAAGACATTTCATCGGCATCAGATGACGTAATAAAATTTGCTGCCATCTGATAAAACCTCACAACTTTCATCCAGCTCTTTTGCGAAAACCATCTAATTAATCGTGATGAAGTCTCTTACGTTTCTTTCTTAAGTATTTTAAAACCTAATTCAATCAGGATACACAATTTCAGAAGGCCCTGCGGCAGCATATGATGACGTAATCGAGATGGCAGTCACCTCTACAGTAACTTACAGCAGTTACATAATTATAGTCCAAGAACTATTTTCTCAATTGCAATCTAAATAACGTGAAAAAACCAATACATTTAAATTTTCTTTAAAAATTAATATGAAAATATCCTTACATTTGATAATTTTGATCGATTAAAATGATAATATAACTTAGAAGAAATAGCAATGTGTTCTTCAAATGGTATGTTGCCAGTCAAGTGAGAGATGATGATGTCAATTAATTTTTTTTTTCGCATGAAAACCACCCGTATACCCCCTCAATTTCTGAGTTCGGAAAACTTTTCAAAACTATGAGTGCATCTGGCATTATCTCCTACAATACAGGTGTATGCAAATGTATCACAAGAGCTACATTACAGCCAGAAGCAAATGATATTATTATTAATGAGGCCGCCCTTGTCCATATGATTCCACCAAGGAACTTTACAACATTTGAGCAGTAAGATCAGACTATGCTATTGTTTAATCATGTGTCCAGAAGATAATGAAATCAGCAAAGAATTTATATAGAATTTGACCAGATAGTCTAAAGAGGGACACAAGACAGTCGAGAGGCTTAGGTAACAGAATAGCTGTAAGACCTGGAGTGAAGATACCAATGAATTTCAAAAGGTTCCTTGGAGAAGACGAAAATAAAGAAGAACTGTTTTGCCTCTTAGCAAATGATTTGACAGCAATAGAAATAGATGAGAAGAACGTGTTATGCACATATAAATAAATAGTAATTACTTCAGATGATGTAATAAGTGTAGTCTCGATATCACCCAGATCTCTGAGTTCCGACCTACAAAAGTTATGGTTTGAGTACGGAACTAGGAGGAATGTTCAATATCTGCCTGTTATTGAATTATACACTCAACTTACCCGTGGTTCCCTTTTTCCATTGCTTCACCGAATGAGACACAGATTCTTCCCTTTTAGCTGTTGATAAAAAAAAAGTGCTTGGTGGGGATTGGTGTCATTTTGGGATGTTGATGATGCTTACCAAAAATATTTAAACATCCCAAAAACACTTACACATAAAAATCTTGCATTCCCTATGCTTTAGCGTTTTATTATGTTTATGTATGATCCTACAGTTACTGAAGAAGATGTTAATGAGGCTAGACGAATACTCCTTACCCATTTAAACGAAGGAATCGACAAAATCCCACCAGTCTCTGATGCATTGTTGCAACACTTGAAACGTGTAATCTTTAAGTGTAAACTGTAAAAATGGTCTGACAGCTAGCCCTATGCTGTTGGACTCATGTGCCTAGGGATGGAAGAAACGTGATTACTTCACGTATGAGCCTGTATGGACAACAATACCAGACGTAAGCACACACTGCAAAGAACTAGTCGCCCGAAAGTGGTAGAGCAGCTTCAAATTTGAATACGGTGGTTATTGAACTATAATTAGGTGATGTTTGTATGGTACTACTAAGTTACCAACAAGTTTGGTGGTGTAATCACATGCCGCTGCAAGATCTTCTGTGAGTATATACGGCTGATTTATGTTTTTTTAATAATTAAATAAATATCATCTAAAATTTCAAGATGATTAATTAAGCGTTTTTTGCAATATACCTGGGTGAATGTTGTGAGGTGTGTAAGATGGTAGCTATTTTATGACGTCATCTAATGCCACCTCAAGGTCTTCTGATAATGTATACTGGCTGATTTGTATCAGTTAAATTCATTTTAATTGTAGTAAGGAGAAGTAAGAATGAGAATTATAAAGAACGTACTTGGTAGAATAACAAGTGGTTAATTAGTTGTTACACATCTGAGTCAATTAACATACAAGTAATGAAAAAGAAAAAGGGGTAGGGGCTGATTTATGTTGTTAAATATGTGAACAAGTACCACGTAAAATTTCATGATGATTAACTAAGTTGTTCTTGCGATATAACTGGGTGAAAGTTGTGAAGTAGTGTCACATGGCAGCCATTTTGATGACTTCATCACAGACAGCCGCAAGGGTTTCTGGGAGCTATGCTGGCTGTTTTATGTTCTTTAGTACGTAAACAAAAACATATCACGTAAAATTTAATGATGATTAATTAAGTGGTTCTTCAACTGTGTGAAAATTGAGAGGTAGGGTCAGATGGCAGCTATTTTGATGACGTCATCACAGGTTGCCACAAGAGTTTCTGGGATTTTCTCCCAGTTTATCTCGGTTCTTGAATACATAAGGAATAATTGTACCAAATTTAGCGCTGGTATCTACAAGTGAAATATTTTGCTACTAGCACTGTTTACAAGGTGTAGACAAGAGACAAATGTAGGCTTAAATCTATAGCGAGTTTAAA
This sequence comes from Timema cristinae, assembly GCA_039000515.1. Taxonomy (NCBI): domain Eukaryota; kingdom Metazoa; phylum Arthropoda; class Insecta; order Phasmatodea; family Timematidae; genus Timema; species Timema cristinae. The sequence continues at coordinate 44,017,398 of JBCFYV010000012.1, forward strand.
ATGGAATGCAATAGTTGAATTACCTCTATAGATTGTTTACAAGGTTAGACAAGCATTGAAATATCTCAAACTCTCATTTACAAGGGTATACAAGCATTGACTGACCTTAATATCTCGTTTACAGGCGTTGACTGACCTCTATAGCTCTATTATAAACATAGACAAACGTTTACCAACTTCTATATTTCATTTACAAGAGTACTCAAGCGTCGAATGACCCCAATAGCTCATTTACAAAATCATACAACCTTTGACCAACCTTTATAGCTCATTTACAAGGACAAACAAGCGTTCATTGACCTGTAACATAACTCATTTACACTGCAATCCAAGCGTAGATAGATCTGAATAGTAAATTTACAAGGAAAACCAAGAACTTATCGACCTATGTAGGTCATTTACAAGGGAAACCAAGAATGTATCGAGGTGTATAGTTCATTTACAAGAGAAATTAACCTTTTGTCTATCTGTATAGCTCATTTACAAGACAAGACAAATGTTGACTGACCTATATAGATCCATGACATGGACACACAAGCATTTACCTATCTCTACAGATTGATTACAAGGACATACAAACATTAACCGACATTTATAGATCTATGACAAGGGCAGCCTAACGTTTATCGATTAGATTGATACTTATGTCATTAAAACATTCTATCTAAAAATCTAATTAATATTACGGTATAATATGAGCACGATAGTAAATAGAAATTAGAACACGACAGGCACCAAGTGGTATTTAAAAATAAACGTTAATATGTGCATGTATTAAGCCTGTCTGACAAATCAGATATGGGGACAGACAGTCCTTGATGTAAGCCCGAACACATAATTTGTACCCGCATAGACCAGGCTACTTGAAGAAACCGGCTTCTTGGTTTTATCCTACTGGTGATAAGACATTACCAAGTGCCACAACCACAAGAGAGTAATATCCCCGAGAAAAGTGTCTGTCCTTGCTTGTGAGTAAACGACCACTTAACGAGAATACACTGGTTCGATTCCAGTCAAACCTTTAGCCAATTCTTTAAGGACTTATGTCGTCTGGAGGGGCACTGGGTTTGATTCCTTGGCAATATTTTAGGTGGAAAATCAACCTTCTTATTAAATGTCCAAAATTATAGTTATGGGGGACGATTTCTGGAGTGTTGGAACTCATTTAGAAGTTAAGCTCTCTCGCAGTATTTAAAATATAGTTTTTCATAAAGCTGAAAGATAACAACAGGAAACAAAATAAATTCTAAATAATTTTCCGCTCGAAGACATATTTTTTTAAATATATTTATACATAGGCTGTAAATGGTAATCGATTGTGAAATGGTCATTCCTCAATCTGAGGTGAAAATGTTTTAATATACATGCTCGAGTAATTATTCTGGCCAGCACCTTTGGTGGCGAATTGAGCCGCTCCTATTCGGGGTGTTCTTCTTGTCAACACATCTGGGGACCAATTATGACGTACCTCATAGAGTTATTCTGCTACTATCACTTGACAGGCATTTCTTCTGTCCACCCCTTTAAGGGCCAAATTGTGACGCTTCTATTGGGTAAATTCTTATGGGTACCACCTCGGGAGCCAAATTGTGACGTTCAAATTCGGGGTGTTCTTGTGGTAACCACCCTGGGGAACAAATTGTGGAGTTCCTAATCAAGGAAGTTTTAGGTGGACCACCTTGTGTACTAAATTGTGATGTCCCCACCTTCAGGGTTAAGGATATATCTTGGGTAATTATTTTTTAGTCTTAGAAGTAACTTGGTCGTGTCTCAGGAGGAGCAATGCTAAAAAATTTTGAATCCATCTCTGCGTGAATCTATGTGTTTTTATAATATTTAATGTTTAAACAATGTATTGTTTGCAAATAAGACATTTACCAATAAGTCCTTGCGAAACTTTCTCAAAAAAATACATTCCTCTCCCCCCCCCCCATCCAAAATTGGGGTGTGGCTGTGTCATGGACACGGCCGTATGTTATACGTGAATACGTTTATGTAACGGGTTATTTTTTTTAAATAAAATATTTTTACTTATGTATTTAGGATAAAAGCAAGGAAACAAATAATTATTGTGTTACAATATAACTTTATTAATGATAAGATAGATTTTTGATCATATTTTTTTATTCTAACACCTTATTATATTCACTGTCACTACTTTAAACTAATGTTTTATATACAATCGGATAGATTTGATGACAGCTGACGATTAAAACCCAAACAAACATCGTAGCTTCTCCGAGTCAAAAGTTTTACTAATTGCAAATCTCGATACGCAGCAAAATAACCTCAAAACGGCGGCGCTTCCCCTCCAGCGCGTGCATGTGTCACTGTTCTCGCGTATCGTAATGCATTTTGGATCCTTTAGCTATCCAGTGGTATAGTTTAATTTTGGATGTAGATGATAGATTCGAAACTACAACGCCAAACTCTATCCCCTGATTTTGTTATCATTAGGTTTTTTGGATTGCGCCCGTATGGTAGCAAATTTAAAGACGTATTCACGTCAAAAACTAGTCTTTTTTTGGGTTGTTGAAATTAAGTACCAGTGAAGTGTACACGCAAAGTAGCAAAAAGATTTTAGAATGTGAATGTATTTACTATTTACAATACCTTTTGAATCATATTTGGTGTCAGAATGCAATCATCTGGAATTAATATTTTCCTTTAGCTTCAATTTTAAACAAACAATGTGTTTTAACGTAAACTGAGTATACTTTGTCAGAAGTTGGTAAAAAATCATATCCACTAATATCTTATTCATCATTTTTAGGCTTTGTATTTTTGATAAAAAGGGATGTTGAAAGCAGAAATAATATAAGGATTTTCCTTTGACAATAATATCACGCACTCGCTTTATATTGGATACATATTCTAAAATCATGCTCACATCAGACAGGTGAAGGAATATACTAATTTAAACAAAGAAAGCCACTAGCTGCATGAGATACATTGTATAGTGATACATTTTCAAAGAAAAATATTAATGTATTTACTCTTTATTTTATATAAATTTTAAGCTATATTCTTGACCTGCACAAGATTGACTCATCTGGAAACTATTATGATTTAAAAAGGACCTGACGGGGTAACTTCTTTCACGATGTAACCTGGCCATAATAGTGTGTTACTAGTTTTTCCATAATGTTCCACAGCTTACTTCTATGGGTTTTATTTCAGGTAGCGTTTGAGACGCCTCCCTGTAATTCTAGGTCAGAGTATGATACATCTGTGGCCTTTCAAGGTGTTGGGTCTGGCTGGCCTTTTCGCATATTTTTTCAATTATGTTTCTTCATCGTGTATATACTTTCTCATTAGTTGTATATTTTAATTATTTCAATTAATAATTCATTTCTTGAGGCATATTGTTAAAAAAAAAAGAACGCTCTCATCTATTCACTATCTGTGGCGGTACATTATTAAATATTAACAAATATGCTGGTCAAATTTACTGTACATGAAGTGTGTGGTAATTCAATTTAAAAAGTTTCCTCTATCCTTTTCTAGTTTCAGACAAGAACAGTCAAATGCTTTTTGACACCAGAAGCCATATAAATGAGAGGAAGAGTAACTTTTAGAAAACTAACGTTAGTATTCAAATATGAATTAATTAAATGGGGTGAATGAAAATATAACATAACCATGTGTGAAAATGTAAGGCTAACTAATTTTAAATCTTACTATACGTGATATGTCACAGTTTTGTCATTAAAGTGAAAGGTAAAAGAAACTAGAACCAGTCTTCATAAATTTATAGTGTGCTGTAATCGTTTTTATACTCATACTAAATTCAAACGTTAGGAAATTTTCTCACACTACCTATATACTATGGGAAAACCAATTAGAAATCTTCAAGACCACTGAAATATCAGTCTCAGTTATCTTTGCGTTTTTTGTTGTGAGCTTATCAAAATATAGGTTTATGTGTTTCTAGCCGCCTACCTTAAACTAAGAAGTGTGCAAATTTCTTGAAATGAAATGTCGTTAAAAGTGTTATTTAACATTTTTTTTTATTTACAAAATTCCATAGTTAAAAAGGTTTAAATTATATATATGTAATCCTACAGGACATGTTGCTACCTTTCAACTCAATTTTTTCAAGAACTGTACTTCGAAATAACTAGTCACTGATCAAACAACGTAACCTTTTGGAAGACTGCAACGCTTCTCACAGAGGTAGGTAGCCCTCTTAAGCTTGACTCTTAGAATTATTTGGCTTAGAGGATTTACTAAGTAAATAATAATAAATAATAAACTTTGCTGATTTAATGAAATTAAGTTATGTAACTTCTTCCTCAACCAATGACATGAACGAAAGTAAAATATAATGAGTGCCTCAGACATGTTCAAGATTCTTATTCATCGCCTTGTGGAAGCTGACTATAAAAATCTATTATAATCTGGTTCAATTAGTAGTAAGGTCAAAATTCTATATTTCTAGTGATACTATATTTGCTGGAATAACTCACTGTTAGGTCAGTATCAAACTCAAGTCACCAAGGTTCGGTAACTTATCCACTAACCTAACTTTAATTTATTTGTTCCATGTCTCATTAGTCATTACCATCCTGGCAATACGAGTTTAATTACACTAATAGGGAAAACGTGCCCTCAGTACACCGTCCCAGGATTTTAGCCCCAACCTCTCCGTTACCGTAAGATCAGACTAAATTATCTTGACACAGTATTTATTTCGCCTGCCCACCAGTGCGGGCCTTAGCTATGTTGAAGATAGATCAGCTCGTATTAAGTGGGTTTTAATGTTTTGAGGTTATATTTGTTTATGGGTTTAGGAAAAAGAAAGTTATCAGTAAAATAACGAGTTTCAACCATATAACTGAGCATATCTCCTTTAACGCTTTTAACATTCTTTTATCGTACATTAAATCAAATCTTTGCCCATTAGCACTCCCTTTCCCTCCCCTCTTACCCAATATGTGGTCACGTGATATAAGGCGTAAGTATTGCAATATACATAGTTGTCAATGACTCAGAGGGTAGGTATTTTTTCTCTAAAAATTTCCATTCTAATTCCACGCAAATATAAATGAAATGTATTTAAAATTATAACCTCTTTGCACGAAACCTAACGTAATAAATCATCAGGCAACTGAATGGGTATTAAGACATGGTTTACGTAGGTAAAATATATTTCAACATTAATTCAAGCCGCAAGGGTAGGCAGGAGGACTTAACACCAAGTCCATCGCCACTGCTAAAGAGTGACGGGGAAGTCGGGCTTATAATTCCAGTTCCGAGTACTGAAGTAATATTTCTTACTGTTTCCAATTCTCTCTTCACGTAAATACCAGTGCATTTATTCTAAGCTTTATTTCGTTTGTTCAACTTCTTGACTCAATTAGTAGCATATTTTCTTGCTGAGCTTAAGGTCCTGGTATTGATTTCTGTTATGGCCCAAATATGTACTATTGGTGAAATGTAAGTTTACCCTTTCACAGTGATAAATTAACAGGTGGTGGCTGGATGTTGGGTATGTTATAGATTTAAGTTAATTTATAATTCATGTACTGATATTATTATTTGATTCATAAAGTGTAAGTTAATTACCTCAATTTTTTTAAATTACTTTGTTCATAAATTCCCTAATAAGGAAATTAGATGCGTATATCCTGAACACCTGTAAGGACGCGGAAACCAAAGTAACATTAATTCAATTAAGTTCTCAAAACGTTCTCCTTGTTTCTGATAATATTTTGGAAAGCAATTGAGAACCATGTGAAAAATAAAAAGAATCTTGTTACAAACCGTTACCACAAAGTATTTTCATCGCACCTCATTATCTATTTAAAAGAAATGAGATGTGAATGACCCATCTAGTTAGTTCAAGTAGCTTGCAAGAAAAAAACATTTACTACTTATTTTGTATACAAATGATGAACTGTAAGTATCTAGAAGTAGCCCCCATCCCCTTAAAAAAAATTAAAATTATTGAGTTTTGACAAGCAGTTCTCCTTTAAAAAATACATTCTCTCCTAGTTTAAATTGTATCGAGAGCCCTTCTTCCAAACTACTAATTACATCATGCCGACAACCAGACTGTCACTACCTTCTAATCACACGGTTAAAACCATTTCTCTGACTTTTTCGGGGCTTGTTAAGAAGTTGTCGGTACAAGTCTTTCTACTTTTGAGCACCACGCTGCCATTTAGTGGGTAATAGGTCCCCCCTTTGACTCCCGGCCAACACCAAATAATAATAACAGTAATAAAATAAACCAGACAACCGTTTCAATACAGCCACGAGTCACGCTACCCGTTTAACATTCCAGTGTGAGGTAAAGTGTAAAGATTTAATGCCCGACTTTACAACACCTTGTTATGAAGATGTTTAAGGAGGCACTTTTAAATATATCGTGATAAACGTATTGTTTGCATTTTATAAAATGACACATACACCTGTGAATACGTGCAATAAGGCGTCAGTATAGTCTGGTCTGATTTGCCGGTTGACCTTGGGGTTGAAGTTATTTTATCATGGGTGTGAGGGAAACTTTTTAATAAATTGTCTCAATATTCACCTAACATAATAAGTACACCCTTCTTCTTAACAATACTTGTCTCATTCCTACCAGTATACACTGGGACCTTAGACGATTGTCACAATTCCTTCAAAACGCGGCCCGTTTTTACCATTCCACACAGTGATTTGCCACAGACTTAAAAAGTAATTGGGAGGTCATTTGAATCAGCCGAGATAAGACGTTTAGGTTAAAGAGAAACAATATTTCCCCTTTCATTTTTGCAGTCCAAACTAAACATAGATATTTCAACCTAACCAATCATCATGTGATTACCTATAATATTTTCCAGCCATAACCTTTCTTGATATAATACAATCTAGTGTAGCCTAGCCTAACCTAACCATCAGCCAATTTCCTTTCACATTTACAAACATAATCCAACCTAACTTAACCTAACCAATAAGTGATTAAACTGGCTAACTAAACATGAGTCAGAAATAAGCAACGACGTGAGATAAAATTAATAGTTGTTTTCACAGCCACGCTAAACGTCTTATTATCAACCAAGTCTAAGAGACATGTGAATTTCATATAAGATAATCCTAGAATGTGCCCGCAATACGCTCCTATCTTGGACGGGTAGTAAGATACTTTGAAGATGAAACAATTAATATCATTAAGTGAGGACGTACATTATTTAAGATATAGTGAAATTATCTTGCTAGAATATTTATTTTAAATTATTTAAAGCACGTGCTATAAGAAATCTATTGAATATTCTTCAAATCTTCTCTTTAGTCTTGTCTCTTTGAAACAGACAGCTTATGCAGAGTTTCTGAAACGTAAACCAGATATTCGACCTTTTATTTTAGTGGTTTTTCAACGCGTACTTTCTAAATCAACTGATTGTATCAATACATGACCTACAAACTAATTAAACTCTACACTATACCGTAAAAAAACAGTCCAATCAAAGGTTAATTCCTAATCAAATAAATAATAGTATTTATTATTATTATTGTTATTATTATTTTGTTTCAGATTACTAGAAACTGTAACTTCGTTTAAAACTCTTGGTTTTTCATTTCGTATGTGGGCACCGACATTGAGAGGAATAGTTATTCACACATGTAAAGCTGTATGGCTTCATTTGTAGATGATCAAGTTTCAGTACAATCGCAAGGACAACAGCTCATAACCAACACAAAAAGATTCTGAGAGATCTGGAATTCTCCAAACTGTATGGGCACCATTGTTGGAAAACACTTTCAAGCCAAATGTCCATCACACTCTCATTCCGTTTATTACAACTACAAAAGTTATTTTATGACTCTATACAAGGATTGTCAGATGCAGATTATAGACTCGTATCTATTGAAGTTAGAGGAAGTCAAAGTGATGGTGAAACATTTGTAACATAAGACTTTTACGAACGTTCGGAAAACAATACCTTCAATATACCTCCAGATACCGAAATCCCTCACTCCAATGTATAGGCCACGGGTTTTATAATAAGCAACGAGGCTTTAAAACCATAACTTTTACGGCCATACCATCAAAAAAATAATGGACCAGGGGAACACATGATTAATTCTCGTATCTGTAGGGCAAGAATAAGTGTGGAGTGAGTATTTGGTATATTGTAAGTCAAATGGCATGTACTTGGCCAGGACATTGAAACTTTTGTTGATACTATCATTTATTTTATCAAATGTTTTTATATTCTACATAATGTAGTGCGGGATATAGATGGTGACAATGGCCGATAATCAAAATAAATGGTTTGGAACTCCACATTGACTTTTTCATTCAATTGTCCAAAAATGAAGATATTTACTCAAAACTCTTTACATATGCGACTCGAAAGAATATACACTAGCAAAATCAAGCACATATTACGCTATACTTACGTAAAAGATTATTTTACTCCCAGTTTTAAATTTTATAACTTTATTTTTTAAAAGATTAAAGTCCTCGTTTGTATATTTGAACCAATAAAAAAAATTCGCTATTGGGTTCACAAGCGTCAACATTTCGTATTAAAATTTTGACTTCCAGTTAAATCTTATGACATTTTATTAGGTGTAAAACATCTTCAGATCATCGCATTGTTATTTAACAACTCATTAAAAAAATTTGACCAATAAAACAGGTAAATATTGACTATTGAGTCTAAAATGATAGAGATAGATCATTGCGGTATAAACATATCCCTAAAAGCTTCATTATGAATTCAAGTATTACCTCCAATCACTAATACTTCCGTAAGGTAGCTTTAAACTGTAATTATTTGGCAATATAATGATTTACCGGTACTTCATTTATTATTTAAACTATCAATTTTGAAAAATCATTTGTTTAAATATTGATAAAATAATAAAAGCTATTAAACATTTTTGATTTTATTGGTTCTTTTTTGTAGTACAGTAGAATACTGTATTTACAAAATCCAATACCCAAACTGACAGTCTAGTTAACTGAGTAGTTTTTTTATGACTTAGTGAAGAATCGTAGACAGCCTAACACATATTTAGGTAGGTAACACATTATTATTGTCCACTCACTCAAGAATTGTTATGTAAGAGCTCAAGACATTCTAACATTAATATTTGTTCAAACTAGGTTTGGGTGCCCGTCATGAAACATGCGTTAGCCCTCACACACATGCAAGTAAATATATTCACAACTGGCGCAATATATGTTGTTATTATCATCGTAAAGTAAAATGTTAACATTCACTTTGTATAAAATTAACATTGGCAATGTGTCGTATTATATATAATATATATTTTACTCAATTTTGTATTATTATTAATCTTTAACAACGTGCGCAGTGATAAGTTTTAAATGTACACATGTTCAATTAATGGCTCTTTTCCAGTAACTAAATCAGCGTGCCAGAAGTAGCTCTGAATTGTAGCCATTGTCACACTCCTCCCTCCGTTGTCAGCAAAAGCTATAATGCAAAGAAACTTGTTTGTCTTTACTTACTGCAACCGTATATGGTGGGGTATATTGGCTGTCTGCACTCAGACTTTGGTCTACTTCCCATTCCATAATTTCAGTTGCTCTAAGTGCTACCAAAATAAGAACTCTAGTAGAAAAATATTTTTTCAATAAACATCAATATAGTTTGTTTTCATTGAGTTACAATGTTAGAATGTTATTATTCCTTTAACTCTTTGTTTTTATATTCAATAAAATCAAAGTTGATGTTTCATAATAATCTACGTTTTTAACACTAGGCCATATTATTATGTATGGTCATTATAACAAATTATTTAGGCTGATTGCAGTACACTACAACCGAGTCCAATAAATCCAAAGTTGAGTAATTTAAATTATAATAGTAGAAAATAGCACAAAGGAAGCACACATTAATGATTATTTTATTACGCAGTCCTATTACAAGCTTCAGCTTACTATTTTTCTTGTTTGGATTCTGTGTCACATTCAAAAGTTTCCCCGAGCATATATGCTATGGTATTTCCATTTTTTATTTTCTGGTTTTAGAGGTATCCACATATCGCATCATTGATTAAGGTGGATGGAAGGGGACGCAAGAAAAGGCCAGTGTTTTTATAGTTATTATAACAAAACTTATTTTTTGCCCAAATAAATAAAATATTGCTTCGGTACAAACATAGAGTTTAATTCCATACAAATGTTGATATAAACAATCTCTCATGAACATCGTGTCTGTAGATGAGAAACTTTTTAAATTGATAGGACAAATTGCCATTATATTTCAGGTTTCTCTTTACAGATAATGGCCCACCTGTACACAAATATTCGTGTTTCCTATTAGAATCCTTGGACAGATATTTCATTAAGGAAAGTACCGTCATATTAGGTTTTCCTCTAACTATCGCTAGAAGGTCCACAAGACTTCATAGGTCAATGACAAACTCCACAAGGAAATGGCAGGGCTGCCATTTATTGAAACCAACTAAATTTTTTACAATGTATGCCTAACTATGTTTAAAATATATTTAAATTTGAATTTTTCAAATTATGTAATAACAATCCTTAATCCCTACAACCTTCATAAAATATGCAATGTTGTTTAATTTAATGTGCGATGATTTTGAGGGATATTTTATGTTCTGGGGAAATATTGGGTACTTGAACATATTCTGCAACCCTAGATGGTACCTCAAACTCTTTTTTCCTTTTAATTTTATAGTGATCCTGACACATTAGACAGTGTGATCACTTATTCATGTAGTTAAGGAATCAAAACAAATATAAAGGGGAAACTATATACTAACCAACCTTCTTTGGTAAACCTTAGTTATTGCTAACTCACATACTGTGTGCGTGAAGTATTAAGCTGCGTTATTGCTTGTGCGGGAGGATACCAAACGAAAGCCCATGAAAATGTTAACTCTAATATATTTACTTAAGGAAACTAGCAGATATGAATCTCAGTCGTTTATTTTACTTAAATATAAGTAGTTGGTTCTACGCCTTAGACTGCATAGCCACCTGTGTGTGTGTGTGTGTGTGTGTATGGCTGTGTGACGACAAAAACAATAGACCTAAGCAATTGAAACTTTACATAAGTACTTACTGAAAACTGGGAGAGCAAATATTTAAAAATTCTCTATACTTCTCTCTAAATTACAAAGTGGTGGATAACCTTTTTTTTCACGTGGTCTCACTTCTTTTATTTTTGTTTTCTATCATCGCGTTTTACTATTCGTTCGGGTAGCACGCGATAATTTACTTATTAAGCTAATTGTTTTAAGAATTAAGAAGATTATATTTATAGGATGTGTACCCGTATTTGCGTAGAGGAAGGGGGTAAAACCATTTTGAAGAAGAGTCCATTACTATATCCGACTGAGATTCAAACCTCAATTTCCCCATTATCGGTAGTCTAGTCTCTGCTGTGAGAGTACCGCTTCAGACCATGTAGCCATCGAAGCGGTTCGCGTCTCCCTATTCGTTCGGAAAATACGCACATGCGTAAGTTAAACTAATGGGCTAGGGAGGGAGCAGGCATAATTTGGAAGAAATTCATTCATATTTGAGTAGAATAAGAGTGGTAAAGTAAAACCTTTGTATTTCCTGCCACGTGCTGGCTGCTTTGTGTGAGGAAATAAAAAGAAGTACAATATTTCGTAAATATTGAGAGACAAATTATTTTGTATACATGTAAGCCTGCTATTACCTTAACAATCGTACACTCATGAAGGCGTTAGGTGGGGAGGCGGCCTGGCCCATGTCCAAAGCCCGCCTAGCACGCGCTTGCCCCTGCATACTGTACCGCAAGACAGCTCGCGGCTAAGCCTATCGTGGTTCATGAGAGTACCAGTCCTCATTAAGACAGTCGTTACTATACCAGCATCTCCTCTCCAGCTTAGCCCCTTCCCAGGTTGTGTAACATGATGAACTTCCTACGCACACTGACGCGTGTCCCTTTTTAATTCTAGGAGTGCGCAATGCTTGGATCGCGATCCAACCATGGCCCGCGGATGAGTTTCAAGAGGATTATTGCGTAATTAATGATGGAGAGGATATATATGACTCCCCAGCATAATTTGTCACAATTATTCGGACTGTACTGCTTGGAATATGTTCTAACGCATTGTTTTTTTCTGATCTTTTTTAATGGTGACAAGAAGATTTGGGTTTGAGCCCAGGTCTGGTGTAAGGAGGTTTTTCCTCAAACCATTGTCTACTTTCCTAAGTGAATATGAGTAAATTAAATCCAATTCCTACCTCTCTTATTGTTAACCTATTACTCGCTTTATGATATTATAAACTCAAATATAGCTACTGCACTTACAAAAGTAGGCCACATACACTTATGTTGAGCTAGTTCTAACTATTTTACCTCAATACATCCTATCGCGTTCAGGTTAACTCTAATTTTATCTTCCGATCGGCACCTAGGTCATCCCTATGGTCTCTTCCCATTATTTTTGCCAGTAAATACCTTTAATGTGGTTCTAGAGTCTTCTGCATGTGTTACCCAACATAATCTGCGATAGTTTATATCCCTAACAAGGTTTTGTTGTTACATGGTATGTAACTCATCATTATGTAATCTACTTCACTCTCCATTATCATAATATCCTTTAAAACCAAATATTTTCCTAAGTACCTACTTTGTTTTTAAGCACCATATTGCTATTCGATTTAATTAATACACATATATGAAATGGCATAGGGGTAGGAGTATATATATATATATATGGCCCAAAATAATATTAAAACACGATTAAAATTAACATAGGCAGATCAAAGAACATTAAATCATCCTTGTTTAAGACTTGTGTTTTCTAAGAATCAAACAGCGAAGATGAACTAATCCAATGTTATATTTTCGCGTGTGCCCAGCGCTGATTTACATGCTCCCACCGTATCCGCCAAACCCGAATCACCTGCCTTCATTGGCAAGCAAGCATTGTGTTTCCTGGCGTCATGAGGAGCAGGGAATACCGGCCATACGACGTTAATTTGATGCTCAAGGTGACAATCTGTAGCTGCCATTGTTTTGGGCCTAAATGAAACAACTGGGTGGGGAAAGATATGTCGTTGTCATGTTGGCGGATAACTGTTGCATGTCTCAATATTTTTCACTAGGGGAAATAAGTTTAACTTGTCTTGGCAATGTAATGAGCAGAACTGTAGGAAATGTCTTAGGAATTGGTTTAATATTGGAACTGATAAAGCTATAGGTTTTTGGTAAAGTCAAGCAAGAAAAGTTGGGAGCTGGGTTGGGTGTTTCTAGAAGCAATTTAGAGGATTTGATATGTACTTTTTTTGGAGGCATTCTCATTTAGTCAAAAAAAATTGTTTTTAGTTTACAATATACTACTACACAATATATATTTTTTCTATAAATACGTTGTGTTTAAGTGCCTTCTCCAACACAAACTACACTAACAGTCTGATTCTCACAGAACGCTTGTTATTTGAAAATTGTATACTCATATTGGCAAAATAAGGGGGGAGGGGGGGATATTATAATGTACTTACATTCTTAGCCCATTTTGTTAATAATGTAGGATAAATGTATACAGTAATCCATAAGGAAATATTTGATAACTGTTTAGATGAACTTTATAACAAACAAATCAAACAAGACATATTTCTAGAAAGTCAAATTTTAATAACTCTCAATAAATGCTAGTGGTCAAAAATGGGCATCTATAAAAATCATGGGTTTACTAAAGTAGGTATTACAGCTCAGCCTAGGCATCACATCTTTGTGTGGTGTTATATATTATACTATAGTAAAAGATTATATTGAGACCATTAATATCAGTTAGTGACCATGAGATGGGCTCTTAAGCTCTAGGCAGTGATATTAGTTTAGAACTGTGTTGTGTACAAATGATATTTTAAAAAATGTGTGTGGGTACAGTCATACACTTTAAAACCTCACGCAATTTTATTGTATACTATTGTAAAAATTATTAAAATAATGTTAGAACATTAACTTCATACAACTCAGTTTTATAATATTTTTTGTAGGTAAGCGCAAAGTAAGAAATACAGCTTTGCAAAGTTAATATAATTAAAATGAGAATAAAATTAAAAGGCATCCACTATGTTACAAATGATTGATCAAAGATCTTAAATGGATCTTATTTTATTTTATACTTTTGAACACAAGCGCTATTCAACCTCTTAATATATGAGACCCGCCTCGGTGGCGTAGTTGGCTAACGCGTTAGACGTGTTGAGCTCGACTGCTGAGGACGGGGAGATCGAGGTTCGAATCTCGGTCGGGTGAACTGGGGGGGTTTTCCTAAATGGTTTTCCAATCTCCTTCCACGCAAATGCGGGTTCACTTCCTCTAATTTGAGCCTCCCAATTCCTAATCCATTAACGTAATTAGTACTTAAAGCGTATAACTCGAACGGGTAGTAAGATGCGGTACTAATATTAATTAATATTTATATATCGAGTAAGGATGATTGGTAAAGCTAAAGGAAAGGCCCACGCATTAGCAGAGAGAGAGACGAAAATATATTGATGAATCCAAGATGGAAAACCACACCCAGTAAAGTTTCGAAACACGACCATTTCATCAAAAGAAATTTTAATTTTACTACCAGACTATGCTTAGACCATGTGAGTATTGATGAGGGTATTAATAGTTAATAACCTGCTGCTTACCAACTACAATTGAAATATTTATTTTGCAACTATTTCTTTAAAATCAAATTCAAACCTAAAATTTGATATAAAATCAACGATAAAATAATAGGTCTGCACGTGTTCAAGAAAAATCTAAATTTATATTGGATCTTTAAATAAATGTTTTTATGATACAAACCACACCGTTGGGCATGTAGACAAGGAGATCAGTCTCATCACTTCTGCTTTGCTGTTGACCAGTAGATTAAAGCTAAAATCATAAGCAGATGTATTTTCCCCTCGTAATTGTTTCCTACATTTTCGCCTACAAATTTTGAGGTTATTTCTTTCAAATTCTACCTTCCTCGTCAAAACCCCACTAGGGTAAGTATCCAAATATCCCTGACAGGTTGTAATATGTGGATCATAAGTTTTCAAAAAACTGTCGATGAGACCTTCTTGCACAGTCTGTGACGAAACAAATTGCAGCTGCAGTGTTTTTTTTTGTATGTTTTCTTAGACGTGGCGTGTGCGCAAAAAATGGCGTGGGATTTGCTGTCGTATAAGTATTTCCTTGAAAAAAAAATCTCCTCCCAAAACGCTACTCTTACTATAATGTAGTTTGTTAGGATGCTCAGCGGGTAATATCTCATAATTGTTCCGGTGTTAGCATCGTTAGTATTACGACACAATTTCCTCACAATTTTATTCAAATACGTGAGGTGTGTGGTGAAGGGCCAAGGAGGGATTGTGTTGGAGTAAATAAACTGTTGTGTGGGTATCGCATGATATTAGTCTTCTTAAATTTGTAGTCCTTTGGTTCAGTGAAATAATCAATTTAAATGTAGGTCTATATACTTTATTAGAAATTTGATCGCAAGCTTTTAAAACGAAATAAAATCAGTACTATAATAACTTAAAATAAGCGTTACGAAATATTCAAAAAACGCTGGATACAATAAATCATGTTAAAAATTATGTCATTTTCTTATCAATAATATAGCCTTAAGATCTCTCTTTAGATTTCCAGATGAAATATTTTCTGTAATTTCTATTTTGAATTGAAGTGGATATTTCTCCCCTGGTGATCAAGTTGAACAGAAAACCAATTAATAAAATTTTATATATAACAGTACATTACATTCATACAGAATGATCATTGTTTACGTGGTTTAAGACGTCAGTATTCAAATATATGCTTTTTTATATGCTTTATGTACTTGATCACTTTCTCATAATTATACATTCTATTCATTTGAGATGAGCTTTTAAATGAAAAACATTTTGAGCAGCTGCCATATCAAAATGGACTACCAGATTGAGAAACTATGTACTGTATAATGTATATACGTCGTTTGGCTTAGTCTCAATGAATATCCGTGTCATATTTAGTTAAAATTGGTCCACACGCTTGGCAGCTATCGTGGAACCAAGAAAATGTAATATCTTTGAGTGGCCGACAATATATTAAAATGCATAGCCAGCTTGAAAAGCAGGTTAAATACTTGGTTTGGCCTAGGTTTAAAGAATGTCCCTACCAAAGTTCCTTAAAATTAGTCAACACCTTTGACAGATATTGCGTAGCAAAGATCCAGAGAGAGAGACAAAATTCCAAATCATCAAGTTGCTCGGTCAATTATGGTTTTTACAGGTATACAATTCAAAATGGATTATTAATAAATAAGATCACACTTTCAAAGAGCTCGTGATTATTCTCATCGCTGCTGCTGACCAAAGATATTACTGGATTTGATCAGTGGGTTCTAAACTAAATATAACGTTCCAATGATGTTGAAAAAAGAGTTTTACCACAAATATGTCATCTTGTTTCAAACATTTTAAAATCATTAGACCCAATTATGTTATTGTTTTTCACCCAATCATTAATATTACAAATTTATGAGCAAGAAAACCACAAGTGTGGGGTTAAGGATTTAATTGAACCTATAAGTCAACTGAGGGTATTTATTTTCTATCTTACCAAGTTTGTTAATAATACAAAAATATAAATAGACGATCACTTACTCTTGAAGTATTCTACTTCTGGAAGCTCTAGTGTACTAAGAAAAAAAAAGTTGGCCATAAAATGGGCGTTTTAAATAGAAATTATCACCTCTTATAAGGAGGGAGACATGGCATTATCTCTATAGCCTATTAAAAAATTAATATTATTTAAAATAATTCATTATATTATTGCTTAAAAAACTTGTTTTTTTTTTATTCACCGTTTATTTATATCCATCCGAAATATTCACGTATCTACACTAATGGGGTTGGGATGAAAATAATCGCGTTCAATAAAAGTGCACTTCCATTTACCAGGTAATAGAATTAAAAAATGTTTTGAAAAAATACTCTTGAAAATCCAGCCATGACCTCATCACCGGTAAACCATAGCAGAATAGTTTCACGCCTTAGCCCACATGCAAAACAAAAGCAAGTACTGTACATAATACAAATTTAAATATATAGACATTCAAGACGTCTTACTGTAAATACCATAGTTTCATTTAAAAAATAAATCATAGATTTGCAAACACGATGAAGAAAAGTCCGATTTTCTTAGGAAGCACATTTTAGAAAATGAATTTTCTTTTTATGGTCATATTTGTATTAAATTACAACAATTGATAATATCGATCGAACGTAACAGCTACATATGACTTACATATGCTTACGTGAAAGTAGTTATAGTAGTTTTTATAGTTGTCAGAAAAGGTCCTTCTTGTAAATAATTGACTAAATAATATGTTAGAAGCAGCACAAAGCAATGCGAGATACCACGCAAATTCTGAGTGCCGTTTAGTGTTCCATTAGTATTTTCCATGGCATTTATTTACATAGGTAAAGACACGATTTTATGGGTTTGGTTTTATTCCCATTCTTCTCAATGGTGGAGCTAAAATCACTTTTAAAATTGATTTATTAAATTCATCCCAATCTTACTTGTATATTCATTTCTTGATATTTTATGAGAAACACCACTCTTTCGTTTTAATCCCTATATTTTGCGAAATTAGGTATTAATTGTAATAAAAAAAATTACAATTGAAACTGCAAGAACATTTTTACGGAAAATATTTCAAAATTTCTCCAGCCCAAAACTCAAATTTATTCGTTAGTTTCTCAAGAAGTTAGTAAAGAGGCCACGGCTATAAACATTATATACAGCATCTAGAAAATAACACATGTTTGTTTGCTAACTTCCTGGGTGTTTCAAAGGTATAGGATTGTTGAGATGCACACATTTTGAAGAAGTACTTCGCTGAGAAACAGCTTATTAATTTAAATATTGTATACATACACCTCGATTTCGTTTAACAATATTACCTGATATTAGAAAACTGAAAACTCATGTTTTGGGGAAGAATATTACAAATTTTATTCACATTCTTAGTGATTTTAGTTAATAATACAAAAATAAATTATACAGATATCCCAAAACGAAGTATTATTGGAAGATTTGGATAGCTTTAAAATTAATAAATCAAATAAAACCTATTTTTTCAATGCCAAATTTAGTGATTTCTAAGCAAGGTTGGTGGTTGAAAGTTGTCTTCCTATAAAAATTAGAGGTTAAATGCTAAAACCTCGTCTAAAGACTACGTAATTGTAAGGTGCGTAAGAGAGTGACTTCAATCGAAATGATTGCTCTGTCTACTATTCTATATCCTTAGAGCCTTAGTCCTTACTACTATGTAGAGATTGACTAAATTTTAACTTTCTAAGGACTAGTCGATACATACTTCTAAGGACTACCAGTCAGAGCAAAGTAAATACATTCGCAAGCATCGAAATAAACGCACCAATATTAGCGATTTCTATGAAAGGAACTATTTCAGAAATAGATTCATAAAAATTTAAAACACTGGGATGCGTGGCATTTAAGAAACAGTGTTTTGATAGATACGGAACTATAAAAATCTCAGAAAGAGTGGCGTCAATTTGGTAGGCTAAACGTCACATTAGTATTTTTTTTACAACCTTTGCTTTACATATTACGTCTGCTTGCGCTTTACTCCAGACAAAAACAAACAGACATGTAACAAAGGTAACACAATACAAGATGAGAAAAGAGATAAGCAATTATTTCGGCACTCAAAATCAATCAAGCCTCTCTCGAACTGGTGACACTTATTAATAGTGTTAGCATAAGAGGGTCGACAAGGTAAAAAAAAAAAAAAAAAAAAACTCCAGACAATTTTCTTTAAAATAGTTTAATTGGACGTAGGTAATCAACGACTGTATCATTGGTTGGCATGGTCACGTGATTAAGGATACGGACTGTGTAGAGGTGATTTCCATTTCTAAAGACTATAAGGATGAGGAGCTTACGGACTCTGTAGCGGGGCTTAATACTTGGAGATTGTGTGACCCAGGTCAGATTCGAAAATACTACCCTTACCGGTAATCTTAGACGTCGTTGTGCCTAAAGATCGCCTATTCTAACTTTAAAGTAATCTACATGGAAAGTGAAATGGAGACTGATCTTAAACATAGGGGTTCGCTCCCACAAAAAGCTTCTCCGGCGGAGATTTTCTTCCCACTGTGCTTCTCTAAACCCATAATTTAAGCCTTAAGGCAGGGCTTAGCAATGTTTCCGGGCCCAGGTTGACTTATTATTTTGTAAAAGTTCCAGCATCCCCCATTGTTTAACTTTCTCTACTCTATTTCCTCTTTTTATTTGTATATGATTCTTGTATTTATGATTTAAATTCAACCTTTACTCAAATACTAATTATGTACTCAACTCTCTATAAAATAAATATAGAAAAAATAAGATATACAGTACATTATCATATATAATTATTCAATTTTCTTAATACATTACAGATTATAGAAGCTCAAGGTTATTTCATTTACTAAAATATAATTTGAAATTAGCTTATATATTAAATTCGAGAGTTTATTAGAGTCAAAGTTGGAACTTTTAACAACGAAGTAATTTTCTTAAACAATCGACTGAAAACTGCCGCTAGATAGTGCAGTCAGTCACTCACTCCTGCTGTAAGGTATTGATTGATATGGAATTTTGTTTAAAAAATACTATCAATCCTTTCCTTTAGGTTATGTGAATCATGCCAGTGCTAGTAAGCACTACTACTAGAGCCATAGAATTCGCTAACTCCTAGTTTTTGGAGGAATTAGAACAAACCTATTTTCACTTTAAATAAAAAGTTATATTTAAAAAAATGATAATAACTGAATAAAATAAATAATATGAAAATGAATTATTGTTATTAATGTAAAAAATTATCTTAACCATTAATTTATGCATTGTTTCAAACGTGGGTTTTCAATATTGTTAAAACTAAATTCATTAATATTTTTATAGTAGACACTACTTTATAGTTTTCCATTAGAGCCGATTATTGGATAGGAGGTATTTCTTCCTAACTAGGCCGGTGACTAGAACACACTAAAAAATAATCAAATCATTTAATCAACATTCAAATAAAGAATTTTGAAATATGGACCAAGTGTACAACGCTGAAAATATTTTAAGTGACTTTGGGTATAAAATAGTACTGTGAAAAGCCCAAAGTCAATACTAAGAGAGAATATAGTTTAATCAGTTGGAGGGAGCTCTTCCAATACTCCGAGTCCACGATAGTAAGCCACAGTCTAGATTGTATTAATACCCCAATTTTCTTATGAATTGACATATTTGGCAGATATAAAAGGTCACTAGATCTGCTTTAACGTTTTAATACTTCAAGCCATGTGATCTAAAACTGTGACATTTGATAGATATTAATAATATCTATCAAATAACACTAATGGTTTAGTCAAATTATTTAGGTGTTAAGCTCAAAAAAGTATTTGTATTTTATAAATACACTCCAAATTTACCGTACATTCATAAGACAATAAAGGTATAGTTAATATCCTGAAATGAACAATGGATATATATATATATAACCTAGCTATTTACTGCCTACTAATATATTTTAGTATTTTACAACATACAAAATAAATATAAATAATATTAATAATGTAATTTTAACTCTTTAAAGATTATATTCTTTTCACTAACTCGTAGTCACAATTATTTATAATCAAAATAATTATTCCATCAAAACATTTGCGAGATCAATTTTTAAAAGTAGAACATTATATTTTAATATATTTAATTTATTAAAGATAATTCTATGAAGTAACATTGACATCTCTATCGGTTGCGTATAAATTTTTTTAATAGAGAGTTTATCATTAGCATACCAAATAAACTTATATGAAAAGCTTTCAAAATTTCGGACATCATCCTTCTGTCTTAAAACAGGTGCTAATGGTACTAGCTTGTCAAGATCAACAATATAAAATAAACAACTATGATTATTTTGAACATAAATAATGATGCTAAACCCTTTTAAACACATGTTTCAATAAAAGTATGGTTGTTTTAAAGTCCCTTCCGTTTCTTAGTATCGATGACAGTCCAAGATTCAGAAGACAATTTGTTAATGGACGTAACAAGTCAATAAAATTAGAACAAGTTTTTTTGAAGTAATCCGACCCTCCCATGAGAGGATTTAGGGCTTAAATATTCTTTGATTCGTAGCGAATGAAACTCATAGATAAATATATTATATTAATAATGTTGTCTATCCGTGTTGTCAAACCAGTTGTTTTGGAGATGCCGAAATATGTAGGTGGTTATGTGTAAACATCATTGGTCACACTATAGGCGAGGGGTCGCCAAATGGTCGATCTCGAGCAACCCGCATCTCAAGCGAGAAATCTATTTTGTACTTTCCAAAGTACCTATAATTTCCTCGAGTACAGTATATGTGTGGTCTCGGTGGTTCTGGTTCATGTTGCACCATGATTGAAGCAGTTACCCTGCTCTACCTGTATGAGTCTCATTCCCAACTGAAAGCTATAAAAAAACAAGTACAGAAGTAGGCTCACAGATGACCATCTTAATAATTGCATTTGAATGGAAGCGACAAATTAATCAATAAACATTAACTAAATAATGGATGAAAAAGTGCCGTTCTCCTAACTAATCTACAAACCACCTAACACTTAATACTCCTAAATTTAGTTCACTATATATAAAATAATCAACCCTTGATTTAGTTAAATCTATCAAATCAAAACCCCTATAAATTAATTTTAAAGATTTTAAAAAATAAACCCAACCCTTAATACTCCTAAATTTAGTTAATTATAATATAAAATAATCAACCGTTGATTTAGTTAAATCTATCAGATCAAAACACCTATAAATTAATTTTAAATTATTATTAGCACCGCGTCTTACTACCCATTCGGGTTATACACACTTACGCTAATGTGTAATGGCAGGGTGATTGTGAGATGAAATGAAGGACCTACAGTTTAACGTGGAATCCGAACCACGGTGGAGGCCTGGTATTCCCCACATTCACAAGATGTCTTGTCGGAGGTGTAGGAAGGGTTTGGTAATCAGATAAATCTGTGCCGGGACCGAGGATTGAACCCCGGCCGCCAGCACAGAAGTCCGACACCTTACCCCTAGACCACCAGGTCACCCAATTAATTAATTTTAAAGATTTAAAGAAGTAAACCTAGCACATAATAGTCCTAAATTTAGTTCACTATATTTTAGACAAAATTATATACATCTATATATAATTTTGTCTAAAAAATCAACTAATCTTTGTATTATCTAGGAATAAAAAATCGGTTTGCTGCGAAATTGAATAATTTTTTTTACCCTATTTGCATAACAATTTCAAATCAAGGTCAGGGATCACCCTCCTTCCCTTTAGACAAACTATTGATCCCAAACTATCTGTACACTATACAATAGTATCCAATACGCGATAGGCAAATTTTCACACTGGGTAGATCAAAACAATTTGACACTTTTAAAGAAGCTTCCTTATTGAGTTTGGTGACTTCCTGCATTATACCTTTCCACAATAAAGATGGCAGTATATAAAAATTATATTTAATTTGGAACGCGATATTTTCAGATCTTCCTCACTATAGAGAGGTCAACCATTTTCCCATTTGAAGATTTTATTCATCGTATGGTTTTACAAACTTTCCCATTGCTGCAGCTAATAACTGAAATTTGTTAGTTGATAAAGATCGTTCATGGAAGAACGAGCAGCTTCCAAGATCCTCCATGTAAACTAGCTTTACCTAGGAAAGATAAACCTCCCAGCTCCCCAACCATTAGTTATTTACTAAGAGGGGAAACACCAGTTTAACTAATGATGAGTTTTTTGACAATACTGGGAACTGAGAAAAGCTCAGCCTTAGCTGAGAAGATAAACACATCACTGACTGAGCAATTGTTCTGGACACATTATAGAAACATGTCAAATGCTATGGAATGAATACAGGAGGAAAGGTCAATATTATGGGAGGTCATATTATCGGTCATTCTAAGAAAAATGTTTGAATGCACTGTACATATGTCCTATTACGAACATTTTCCGAGACATATCTGTTTGAATGTAAAGTATTTTAAATCTGGCAAGTCCCTGAAGAAGACCTTCTCTCCCATCGTAGTTCACCACTCACTGCCTGAAGCGTGAAGAGTCAATTGGCTGTTGTTTTTTTAGCACCGCATCTTACTACCCATTTTAATTATACGCCTATGTACTATACACTCTAATTATTATTATTAGCACCACGTCTTACTACCCATTCGGGTTATACGCACTTACGCTAATGTGTCATGGTAGGGTGATTGTGGGATGAAATGAAGGATCTACAGTTTAACGTGGAATCCGAACCACGGTGGAGGCCTGGCATTCCTCATATTCACAAGATGTCTTGTCAGAGGTGAAGGAAGGGTTTGGTAATCAGATAAATTTTTGCTGGGACCGAGGATTGAACCCTGGCCGCCAGCATAGAAATCTGACACCTTACCCCTAGACCACCAGGTCACCTTACACTCTAATTAATATGCTAGGGATGAGGTAGGTTGAATTACTTATAGAAAGTATACCCACACTTGCGTGGAGGGATAGTGGAAAACCATTTAGGAAAAAACCACCTCAGTACACCAGACAGAGATCGAACTTTGATCTTCCTGTCATCAGCAGTCTAGTCCTTTGCAAGAGTGACCATGCAGCCACCGAGGTGGTTTGGCTGTTGTTACCGTTGATAGTGACATTGTAGAAGAGTTGTTAAACTTTTCAGGACAATTTCACAAATTTAGAATATGTAGATTTGTTGTATGCTCACGGCTTCTGCGATGTAGGGGCTACTAGTGCTTTTAAAGAACACCATATATGCTTTCCGCTGCGTAGATTTCCGGATCGTAAACGGTTTTCCTAAAATCCGTTTGGGTTATACGTATACATACTTATTACGCTGATGTATCGTGAAAATAATGGTTGAATTTATATTTAGTGTACCTGCAATTGCGTGGAGGTAGAATGTAAAACCATTTAGTAATAAGCCCTCTCAGTACACCACACCATGATTTAAATACCAATCTCTCTCTCTCCCTCTCTTTTCGGTAGTCCAGTCAATTGAGATAGTGTCACCTTGCAACTCTTGGGCACAGAAGTGGGTAGGATGGGATGGATGTATATGGTCATTATTGTTACAAAAATTGCATACATTTTATAATAATGCATTACAAATATGATTATTATATTTAATATAAGTGAAATAATGGTGTATTATAACTAATATCATTACATCCATTTGTATTTCCAGCCTGTGGCAGTTGTTTATTCAAGCCATATATTTTTCCAATGCCAGCTTGCTAGGACTGTTGTAGCTTCATATGACTTATAATCTAGCTCAAGATTGGAATAGGAACAACATTCAGTCCCTGGTCATCAATTAATCAATGTTGAAAGGGTAAATCCATATTTTAATCAATGGTAAAATTTAACCACGCTGGTAATTGAACCCAGAAACCTTGGCTCAGTAGGCAGACACTCTGACAACTGAGTTAGGGTGTTGGTCTAACTAGGCTCAAATTATAATGGAGCTGAACACGTACCATAGTAAGTAATTTGACCAATTAAGAATATTAGCTATGATTAAATACATAAATAAAAATTGTATATAATAAAGAAATAATGATT
>JBCFYV010000012.1:44042121-44117934 GCA_039000515.1 Timema cristinae
ACCTAAATATTTCATCAATTTTTCCCTCTCTTCCACACAAAATTGGATACATTTTATTTATATTATACCTTCTCGTCCCTAACCAAATAGTGAAATTAAATGTGTACAGCCAAGAGGGGTTGATAGATGTGATGCAAATTAATATATACACCAAAATAATATAATAATATACTTAATTTATAATTTTTTTTAGGATTTGGTATTTATAAATCCATCCATCTTATACATTTATTCTAAAAAAATAAATCAAAAGCATAGCAAAAAGTAATTTGTGTTTATATAGCTATAGTCAATGCCATAGTTTTAACTACATCGGTGGTCACACTTTTTGAGATGTCAACCCTGCAATAGACTGGATCACAAATGACGGAAACTTTGCGGTTCAAATTTAGGCCGGGTGGATTGGAGTAGTTTTTTTTTATATATGAAATTTCACTAAAGTATGCCCATACCCTCCCAAATGGAGGAAAAATGAAAACAATTTACCTACACAGAAATAAATTATCAATCTACTCGTCATCATCAGTCCAGTTTATTGTGAGTGTGGTCCATTAAACAATGCGATCACTGACGTGGGTCTTTTTGTATAACATATTTCAAAATAAATATCAGATGCTAATCGAATCATTAAAAATAGCAGTATAAAATTTGTGAAAAATTGGTGATGTTTCATCCAAAATATATTTTTACCCTCTCCTGACACCTCGGTGAGAAAGTATTGTGATCGCCAAAAAATTCGAACTTGAAATTTTGTTAATATCGAGGTTTCATAACTCCTTGAAACAAAAAAAGTTGTTTTTGCGATGCCATCTGTCTATCTGTACCTCGGGCTAGAGCCAAAATTATTTTACAGATTGGGCTATAACTTGGTATTTGGATTGTTCATAATGTCTTTTTAAGTTGTTTTTTTTAAATAGATGTCTAACCCTAAAATTAAGGGTAGTTTACTGAAGGGCAAAAAGAGAAAAGCTCGATTATCTTGAAATCTGCTCTAACAATATTGATTACATTCTATATCTAGAATCCGTTTTTTATTATTATTAACAAAATGGTTAATTCTCATTTTCACATTAATATTACTTCAAGTATACTTTACATAAGGGAAATTTTCCAATCTTTATTATTTCTCCGCTACTATTTGGGATACGAATTATCTTATCATTGTAAGGTTATATTACTAATAAAAATTAAAATCTTTTATTTTAAATATATTTATATAATCAAATATATATACATCTCTATAATAAAATATACGGACGTTTTAATCTAGGTCTTCGAAAATGAATTTAATTATTATGCCCATTGTTGGACCAAAATATTTATCTTTTCTCAATTTTTCTGTAACTTTGTCCCTAGTTCCTAATGTCATGGATTAAGAATGTAACAGTGTATACTATTTTTAGTATCTAGTTTCACAAATCTTACGAGTTTTTATTAAATGTGTATTTTAAGGTAAAAGCAAGGAAAATTCTGTGTGGCGCACCTTACCATTTATTTTATATTTCTTGAATAGTTTCACCCCGGGCATACTAAGGGTTTGATCAATATTTAGAAATAAACAGATGTGCTATACACTTCGGTAACCACATGGTCTAAGTTGTTACACTCGCATTTGACCAGACTGCCGAAGATGGGGAGATCAAGATTCAAATCTTTGTCGGGTGTACTAAGGGTGGTTTTCCCAAAGTGGTTTTCCACTTATCCTCCACTCAATTTTGGGTGCAATTCATATTTATGTATAAGCTAGTCATCTTCATCCTTAAAACCATAAGTGGGATTAGTACATAAGCTAGGGCCTATAATCCGAACAGGTAATATGACACAGTGCCATAAAATAGTTGTAATTTTTAGATATTAGTCCAAGCAAGCTATAATACACTGTGTCCCAAATAATCCCACCCCCAAAGTTGTGTGTTACTGTTATTAGTCGAATCAAGCTATAATACACTGTGTCCCAAATAATCCCACCCCCAAAGTTGTGTGTTACTGTTATTAGTCGAATCAAGCTATAATACACTGTGTCCCAAATAATCCACCCCCAAAGTTGTGTGTTACTGTTATTAGTCGAATCAAGCTATAATACACTGTGTCACAAATAATCCCACCCCCAAAGTTGTGTGTTACTGTTATTAGTTCAAGCAAGCTATAATACACTGTGTCCCAAATAATCCCACCCCCAAAGTTGTGTGTTACTGATATTAGTCCAAGCAAGCTATAATACAGTTTGTCCCAAATTAAACCGGCACCAACCACACAGTATTTCAAAGTCTGTTTTTGAGATGTGTTCCACCAGCCACTATGCATAGTTTCAATAATTAACATTTAAAAGTCAGCGAACAAAACTATGCTTATAGGCTGGTGGTGCACATTTCTAACACAGCCTTTGACATACTGTGCGTTTGACTCCGGTTTTATTTGGAAGATCCTGTACTATATTACTGGTGAGGCCGGACATGAAACCCTACTGCGCAAGAAGACAAGTTGGTACGGGGTGGTTATATTGTAGTAGGAATATATAAAAGCAATTATAATAGTAGTCTAGTTATCCACCAATTGAAACGACATAAGACTCCCTGTGGACCACTTCTATGCATAACCCGATTGTATTCTTTTACGACTTGCTCAAGGATAAACTTGAGACTTTGACAAGCGTGATATTGCTATTACAATGAGAAGAGCTCATTTTTAATAAATGCGCTAACATCCATTTAAAGATAAAGCAGGAAACTATACTTACAGCTGATATCATAGTCAGACTTAGCACGTCTCAAATGCGGCGCTTTATTAAATACAAGAGGAAATCCACCTAGACTAGAATGGAATGGGCCAGTTTCATGGTCAGACTTAGCACACCTAAAGCGCGGCGCTATACTAAATACAAGATGACATTCACGTAGACAAGAATGGAATGGGCCCGTTTTATGGTCATACTTAGCACGCATCAAGTTCATTTCTATACTAAATACAAGATGAAATCCACCTAAACCAGAATGGAATGGGCCAGTTTCATGGTCAGACCTAGCACGCATCAAGTTCAGTTCTATACTAAATACAAGATGAAATCCACCTAAACCAGAATGGAATGGACCAGTTTCATGGTCAGACTTAGCACACCTATAGCACGACGCTATACTAAATACAAGATGACATCCACGTAGACCAGAATGGAATGGGCCAGTTTCATGGTCATACCTAGCACGCATCAAGTTCAGTTCTATACTAAATACAAGATGAAATCCACCTAAACCAGAATGGAATGGGCCAGTTTCATGGTCAGACTTAGCACACCTAAAGCGTGACGCTATACTAAATACAAGATGGCATCCACGTAGACCAGAATGGAATGGGCCCGTTGTATGGTCAGACTTAGCACGCATAAAGTTCAGTTCTATACTAAATACAAGATTACATCCACCTAGACCAGAATGGAATGGGCTAGTTTGTTGGTCAGACTAGCACGCTTCAAGTGCAGCACTATACTAAATACAAGATGAAATCCACCTAAACCAGAATGGAATGGGCCCGTTGTATGGTCAGACCTAGCACGCCTCAAGTGCAGCGCTATACTAAATACAAGATGACAGCTACTCATACCAGAATTACATGTACCATTTTCATACGCGAAACTGATTCCATTCCAATCAAGGTTAGGTAGACATCTTCTTGTATTTAGATTATCGCCACAAGTGAGGCATACTAGGTCTGACTATAAAATTGGCCCTAAGGGATGAATAAATAATGGTTAAATGTATAGATGGTCTCATATATGGCTGTTTGATGATGTGGATGTCAGTTTTCCAACTTATGCCAAATTTTATAAGGGTTTATTTATTCTAGATGGCTTCCCACCCTCCCTCCGTTAAAATGCTGGCTTATTTTCTCTACATTTTAACATTCCTATCCCTGTCGCTTTAGAGAAATTAAATGTAGATATACGAGACGGATGTAAGATGTGGTGTGGAATTTAAAAAAAAACTCTAAGGTTTTATAACTGTAGTTGAATCGATTATTTTTAATATAAAAACCAAATGTTTTATTCATCATGTCAATATTTGAGGAACATCAACAAGTTTTGAATTTGTATTCCTCTCGGCACGTAAAAGAAACATAAATCCAATAACTAGTTTGGTGTTGAAGTTTTGAGCCGGGAAACGTTTTCTAATCAAACCTAGGAACCATCTACTCAGTGTGGTATAGAATAAAATCCAGCTCGTCAAATAGATCTGATGGTTGAATTTGACAGGGCCAACAAGTTTAGTGAAAACACCTATCTTCATTTCACTGGTTGACGGAAGGTCGGCTACTTGATGGGAATATAACATTCACAGTATTATTTCATGCTCAGTTATAGAATTTTAATTTTATCCAAGGAGTGTTGTTTCTTTATCACATCAAATATCTGTGGCTAGTTATTCATTTACTCTATCCACCTTTACTCAGTTTTTATTTGTGTTTAAGTATAGTTGCACAAGGATTACAGAGCGTGATAACAAGATAAAAAATAAATGTCCAACTGTACTATCTGAGCTATACTATAACTAATTGGTTCGGGATGAGGAAGAAATACTCTGCGGTGATATTCAACCGGTGGTACGTGTACCCTTAGGTTACGCAAAACCATCTTAAGGGGTGCGTACAATTCAAAATATATATATATATATATATATAATTTTTAAGATAAACAAAGAATAATCAGGCTCAGATTTAGGGTTAGCAACCAGAGATGTAGACGTAAGAAAAACTATCTGGAATTGCCTTGTTTTCTCTATCTCGGGTTTAGATGATGCAATATGTATAACCTGAATTATGAACCAACAATAGGAGTATAAAGTTAAGTAAAAATTATATTTATGTGTGAACAAAAAAAAAAGGTTGAATATCACTTATCTAGAGCAATGCTTCTCGAATATTTTAGAACCTGAACCTAATTTTTAGATTGACTAACTTTTTAATCATCTAATGAACATGAGGGATAGATAGAAAATTAATTTCCCATTTTTTTCCTGATTTTATATTTTCAAATTATTACAAAGCTTAATATTTCAATATCTTTTCGCAGCCCATCCAAAATTAATTTGTGACCTAGTGTTTGGGAACCACGGCTTTAGAGGAATGTGTACACTGTTTCGGATATCAAGTTAAGAAACTCCAATTTCATCTTTGTGCACGCACGCAAGAAGTCTTGTGACAAAACTTAAGAAGTATAGTCCTTATGTCAAACTCCAACTCGATGGTGTGAGCCTGTGGGTAATAAAACTACCGTCACCGTTAACAATGATAGTGTCAACATTTGCGGATAGAGGGTGTCATGTGGTCAGCACATAGAGCCTTTCAGACATTATTCTCAGTTTTCTTAACTGGGGCTGCTACTTCTTTATAAAATGCGTACCTCATTTGTCTTCACGAAGCTGAGCTTGACCCCGTTCCATACTCAATGCTTCGTAGATAAATTAATTATTTTATTAGAGCTGGGGATTGAGCCCGGGACCTTTGGTTCTGTAATCAGGAACAATAACCTCTAGACAACAGAGGTGGTCATTACAGATGTAAAAATGAGTATTATTTTTCATCTAATCCTAATATCTTTAAGACTACTCTCATTTTATTCCTCTAATGAGCTAAGAAGAGGAAGGTGGAATTTAAATTAAATATACCCTCATTAACTTAGAGGGAGAGGGATAAAACATTTCAGGAAAACCACCCTCAATAGAATAGACAGGACTTGAGAGCAAACCTCCGAAGGCCCCACCCCAGTAAACCAGCCTGAGCTTCACTTTTATACCACGCACATTAGTGGTCGTATGTCCATGGACATAACTCTCACAATACACTATATTATAAACGGTGATCGTGATATTGGTAATGATATCTTTATCTGGTGTACAGAAGATGGTTTTATATTTATAGTTGTTCACTTTTTATCAACACAAATTTGATTAAAAATAAGATATATTCTAAATTCATTATCACTGCCCAATTAGATTGATTAAATGTGGTCGGATAGCCTGAAAGAGTAGTGGAACACGCTGCAAACATACAAAAATAAATGGTACGGAACTCCGAACGGACTTTCTCGCTTTATTGTTTTAAAATGGAGATATTTACACAAAACTTAGTACATTAATTGCACCATACTTATATACAAACTTTTTTTTTAAGTTCCGGTTTAAATTTTATAATATTATTTTTAAAGAATCAATGTCCTCATTTGTATGTTTGGACCAATAAAAAAGATCAATGTCGGGTCCACAAGGGTCAACACATCGTATTAAAAATTCAACTTCTGTTTATAGTTTTCAACATTGTATTGTATGTTGCAAATCCTCATGCCATCGCATTGCTATTAAATTCTTCCTTTAAAAATTTTTAAAAATAAAAAATGTAAATATTGTCTATCGAATCTAAAATGGATATAGATCATTTTTGTACAAACATTTCTCATGAGAGGTTTAAGGAAAAAACAAAATAAACTTTTAGAGACTTACTTATATTTAATTACTCTGTGGCATCGGAGAATTATTGCGTTAAAACTTAAGTAGTATCTCTTTACAAATAAAGCTCACAAAATTGTATTAATATATCTGCCAATATCTCAGAAATTGTTAGATTTATAAAAATATATATCATATAAAAGTTTTTTATTTTTAATTGTACTACAATTTGCAATGATAGATTATTTAGTATCTCAAATAGTTGCGTAGATACGGAAATTTCTGCTTCTGTAAAGTACCCTAAAAACTCATTTTTATGGTAAAATGAAAATAGCCAGTTTATTTATAATTTTAACCAACACATAGATACAAATTTTAACCCAAAGCGTTTGAGCTGATTTTGAGAAAATCGAGTTTTTCTCTGTTCGCCATTTCTTAAAATACTCTTAATTTTAGGTTTAAACAGACACAATGACAGACTCATTACAAATACCACTTTTTGGGGTTTGAGGGATCACTAGTCGTCGACATCCATCAACAATTCAGTTTATATTTCCTTTTGAGGTCGCAATATTTTACCTTTTGTGTTTGAAAAGCTAAAAAATATATATATACATATTTACTTATAGCTTGAGTGATATTGGTTTTATAAAAATATGCTTCTTATAAAATATTTGTATTATAAACAGATCTACATATTTGTAATGATAAGTAACTTCATATCTCCAATATTTTAGGAGATATTTAAAAAAGGATGATAATTTACGCATCAGACCAGTGTCCTTAAAGTCATTTTGCCGAAATATTGAGAAAAATCATTTTGTTTGGAATATTTATAAATGTTTAGAAATTAAATTTAATCAACACTATTAGAGCCAATTTTGAGAAAATCTACTTTTTCTCTTTTTGCCCTTCATTAAACTACCATTAATTTTAGGTTTAAATATCCAATTTCAAAAAAACCTTGGGGCAACCCTATGAAAAGCCTAGATACTAAGTCTTAGCCCAATCGGTAAAATAGTTTAGGCTATAATTGGAGGTACAGACAGACAGTCGGAAAGTCAAAAACCCCTTTTTTTGATTCGGGGGTTCATGAAACGTCAAGATTCATCAAAACCTTGAGTTCAATTTTTTTTACGATCACAATACTCTCTCTATCTGTAAAAAAGCGAGAAAGTAAAAAAAATCCTTGTGGTATGATCATGCAACATCTAATTTTAAATTGTGGACAAAATATATCAAATATATCTGGCTGTAGCCTTATAGAGACAGATAAACAGGCAGACAAACATAGAGACATACAAAAGTGTAGAACCAACTTAATTTGATTCGCGGACAGATAAGAAGTGAAGGTTATTTGTACACTTGAAATCAAACATTTGAATGAATTACATTTCTTTATCTCTATTAAAAGGTAAACTTTTTTTAAAACATTTAATAAACGAGCTATAATCGGCTTGAAAAAATGAATCAACATTAGGAGGGAAATTTAGAGAAAAGGCTCGGCCTGTATTAGTTCATAACCACAGTGATAAATCATATGTGAAGATTCACTTTTCGATTTCATTCGGCTGGAATTACAACCTAGATCTCTGTCAACAGTGTAGTATACCCTTATAGTCAGTCTAACGTTATAAACTACGTGGCCACCTTCAAAATAACAATGGTAAAAGTAGCTATTTACCTTAGACTGTGGATTGTGATATCACTCATCTCATCTTGAAATATGGGTGCCGATTCGATGTTTTAATCTTCTCAACTGAATCCTCGTACCTATAAGCGCTGATTCTGTCCGTAGCTCACTACTGAATTCAGTATAAGACATCTATTACTCTGTGTATGGCCAACTATCATTGTTATTATTAGAAAAAGTTACCATTATAATATCATGTGTGGAATTTGGTGGTAGCGCAGTTCAAAGTATTTAGTAAAATTTAGGTGTGAACGAAATAAAAACTCAGAAGAAATACAGATGCAAAAGAGGTATAAGTTTATAAGAGATATAATTAGTGCTACATTAGCAAATTGAACAATGATTTTAATTTATTTAAAACAAAAATAAGTTGAAATATATTTGCTTTAAGTTTAGAAAATTATGTAAAGTGGTTTCAATTAAATAAATGTTATGGGTATATTCATGTAGGCCCTATAAAAACTAAATAAAGGAAGAATTTGCTCTAAGTTTAGAAAATTATGGGAAGTGGTTTCAATTAAATAAATTTTATGGATATATTTACGTAGGCCCTATAAAAACTAAATAAAGGAAGAATTTAAAACACACATTGTGCTCTAGATTTGTATATTTACATCAAACATGTTCTTAAAATTAAAACATCGTTGTTTAGGCCCTACATCAACTATTCATGTAACAATAATAAAAAACAATTGTCCACGTGAATTCGCGTCTCATACTTCGCCGTGATTACGTTGGTTATTTCTTTATAGTTTCCAGAGTTCTTTCAGCACTAGTTTCACTACCATTTTAACTATGAAAATATCGTCCGTGAATATGAGGAATTGGTCATGAATGGTAATGGGATGATAATAATAACCTCCGAGGTAAAGCCATTACTGTCGGCTTTTTCCCTCTTAGGTCAGCTATTTAGTGTTAAAATACTGGTCAGGCAGGATTTTCCCGTAGCTAATATTTATTCTGAATATAAGTTGATCAATTCACTTATTTTCGGAATCCTTAAGATAAAATCCAATTTTATTGTGGAGGGCCTTTTATAAAATGCAAACATATTTTTTTTATCACTCAACAGTAATAATAACTTACTACATTATTATTTTATAGAGATTGACTATCTATATGAGTGATATCCACTTCAGTGGCTGAATGGTCTAACTGTGGATCCACACGTTCACCCAAAATAAGTGCATAACATAAATGTGGTCACGTGATGAGCTCTAATCCAATCACAAGATGTCTGCCTCATCGGCGCGTGCTGATCTGGTGAAGTTCTTCTTATCTCTACTTTGTATGCTCTGCCTGAGATCTTGGGCACGGGAGGACAAATCAAATCTCTAAACCAACCATCTCAAATAAGTGCGCATGTATATTTGACAGCGCATGCAATGCATAGCTAAGAGCAAGCAGACAGCTTCGTTAGCCGTTGTGAGGAGATTTAAAATAATCCTTTAATAAAAGGCGTGTCTAGTAATATATTAGATTGGCCAACGACACATGGTTATGATTTGAAAACATCAATCGGGAGGATGATTTAATAGATATTTTTATCCACCAGAAGATAAAATATGTTAGTAATCAGCTGTTTTATGTGTTTGTTGCAATTCATCATGGGTCACTGTATGTGTATGAATTGCTTCGCTACTCAAACAGACTGTGCTTTTTATTTTCAGTGAACGTGTGAATCAAGAATAAGAAAGAGATGAACAAACTACAGCTCACTAATGTGTTCAATTTGAACAACGGGATGAATAATTTAAATATATTGTGATGTGAACCAGGCTATTTTAAAAACAACAAAATTTTATTTGTATAAAACCACGCCAAAATCAACATTTACAATCCTGAATCATTTCGAAAGATATATGACATTGTTTGAATCATTTTATACATTCGAACAATTGTTTCCAGCCATAAAACTTAGGAAAAGTGATCTTAGAAACTGACTTACGGATGAGAATCTGTCTTTTTTCCTGAGAATCACATCCTCAAACCCTAACACAGATTATAAAAAAAATACAGTTTGACTCATCTCACACCCTATTACATAAATAATCTGAATGAACTTAAAAGCATACTAGGCCACTAAGCTATTTTTAATTGTTATACATTCACAATGTATTTAAACATTAATTTTGTGCTTAATTTATCGTTTTTTTAAAAATGAAATTTGAAGAAAAATCAACAAATACAGATCTTTAGCCTGTGAAACTTTTTTTTGATTTGACCCTGCTGTAAGTAAATTTCCAAATTTCTGGACTAAAGCATCACACTCGTGTTAGACTGGCTTGCTGATGACGGGGAGATTGATGTTCTAATCCCAGTCAAATCTACTGATGGTGATTTTTCTAAGATGGTTTATCCCTCTCCTTCCACGCAAGTACCGGTAGATTACCTCTAAAATTATTCTTTGCTCATTCCCACCACATTAGAGTAACTGTCATGTGCGTATAAACTGAGCAGTTAGTAGGAAGTAGTGATAAAATATATATATTATTAATAATATATATAATATATTATTTATATAATATATTTTATATATATAATATTTTATTATATATATTATTATTATATATATATAAATATAATATATAATTTATATAATTTAATATATATTATTAATTATATATAATATATTATTAATATAATATATTATATATATATATATATAAATATAGTATATATAATATATTATTAATATAATAAATATAATATATTATATTATATATTATATTATATATTATATTATATATATAACTAGCTGACCCGGCAAACGTTTTTTTGCCATATAAATAATTTTTAAGTAATTTCTAGTGTAGACAAAAAATAGCTTACTTATTGTAAGAGTGTAAGAATGTGGTATATGCGTGAAATAGGCATGGAGCGCTGTGAACGATGAGGGAATATAAAAATAACAAAAGGCAAACATTATTTTCAAGTTAGTATAATTTATTCCTTAAAATTATATATCATTAATTAATCAATTACGACAATAACACTAACAAACAATATCAATCTCTTAATGCTATAGCGTGAACAATATTTTTTGTTAGTCCATCTTTATCTAACACAAACAAACTGGATGGTTTACCCACTCGAGAGAATGCCACGTATATTTGTCCGTGTGAAAAACATGGTGTTCTCAAATCTAAGCCACAAATAGACATCGTTTGACCTTGGGATTTGTTGATAGTCATTGCAAATGCCAATCTAATCGGAAACTGAATACGTTTGAATTGAATTGGCACATCTGTAGGTATAATAGGAATCCGTGGTATTAATATATTTTCACCTCGGAACTTGCCATTTAAAATGCTGGCCGACAACTGTGTAGGGAGTGAGAGAAGTCTTATTGTGTGAGAGAAACAGGAGACCGGCTTCGTTCTCATCCCTACTCCGTGCTGTTTACTGGGTCAGAAGTGACACCTGTAGACAACTGGCGGGGATAACTAATTAAATGACGATTGATCAGTTATCGACCGGGAATGAAAAATGAGTAAATTACTAAAATGGCTATTAAAAAATAGGGGTTGGTGATAAAAGGGTAAAAATTTAGGGTTGTATGTATTTTTTAATGCGACATAATAAAAAAGATAAAGAAATTAAAAAATGTCTAAAATTTAAAGAAAAATGTTAAGGGTGGACAACCCTTATCACTAAGGGGTATGAAAAATAGATGTTGACCGATTCTCAGACCTACTCAATATGCTCACAAAATTTCATGAGAATCGGTCAAGCCGTTTCGGAGGAGTACGGGAACGAACATTGTGACACGAGAATTTTATATATAAGATATATAATATCATATTTATTATATATAATATAATATATATTATATTATATATAATATATATTATTATTAGCACCGCGTCTTTCTACCCATTCGGGTTATACGTACTTAAGCTAATGTGTAATGGTAGGGTGATTGTGAGATGAAATGAAGGACCTACAGTTTAACGTGGAATCCGAACCACGGTGGAGGTCTGGCATTCCCCACATTCACAAGATGTCTTGTCAGAGGTGAAGGAAGGGTTTGGTAATCAGATAAATCTGTGCCGGGACCGAGGATTGAACCCCGGCCGCCAATACAGAAGTCTGACACCTTACCCCTAGACCGCCAGGTCACCGACAATAATATATATTATTATATATAATATATTATATTTATAATATTACAGTCGTTAGGTTAAGTTAGTTTAGCTTAGGCTAGGTAATGTTAGACGTCAAAAAACAAATTTGTTCCGGTGGTAGTGATAATTTAAAATGGATTTTTAATCTCTTTTCGGGTTTGTTTGCATATCAATGTGATCTACTTGCTTTCTTGAATTCATGCGGTTGCTCAAAATTGGGCACGCGCCACCTGCTCAGTCTGGTAAAGAAAAAAATTAAATTGTTATTTCAATCTTTGGTCGTTTAGTAATTGCATTATCATAGGTTTGGCTTTTTGGAGACGACCAAAGCAAGAAATTGAATAGGTTTTGGGCTTTGGTCGTTTTAAAACGTTGAATACTAGGATGGATTAAACAATCAGTCCATTGGCCGTTTTCGGGCGTTGTGCCCAATATAGATGATAAATTCATATCACGTAATTTGACGTATGAATACGTGAAAGGAGCTCTAATTAACTTTATATCCATCAGATAAGGCCTTCTTATGAAAATTCAGTTATACTAACAACCAACAAGTACTATAGGCTGAAAATGTTTTTAAAAAACTTGTATTTTAGGATAGCAACTGAAATGTGTTTGTGTCCTAAAGCGTAATTCTTCTTTCAGACACATGATAATAAAGTAGAGGTAGATTGGAACCGGGCCAAACCAGTCGTCCATCTATCCAGTCGGGCGGGCAGTCGGCGAGAGCGAGAGTGAGAGAACATTTGGTAGTAGGTCCAGGTGGTACCAACCTAACTCCACGGAATCTCCTCAAACACCTGCCTCCCTATCCCTGCATGGAGCATATCAATTATCTTGTTGGCGACAACTCCAATAAGGCCCACCACACTTCCTGGATCCACGAAGGTTGGATATTTATTAATATTATTTTTTCACGTGAGATTCACGTCCTATTAAACATCCAAAGTATACAAATATTCACACTAATTACCTATGAGTAATGTAAAATTTGGAGAAGTGTACTAACATTTTTGTGGAGGTAGAATTAAAAACCATATACGAAATAAAAACACATTAAAACTTTTTTTTTTCATATCTGAAATTATTTTAGTGGGGTAAGGATCTGATTAAAGATGCATTTTGGAGTTAATTTTTATGCATTTTCATGGAAGTAAAGTGGGAAACCATTTAGGAAAACTTCCTTCAGCAGACCCGAATGGGATTATAGACCAATCTCCCCATCATATTCAGGCCAGTTTAACACCAGAGTGACACCATTTGGCCACTAAACCTAGCTACCTTAGTGTTATAACACTCTTTCGGGCTTCGAGAAAACAGGGCTATAACAATAATAATAATAATAATAATAATATTTAGCAACGCGTCTTACTACCCGTTCGGGTTATACGCTTTAAGTACTAATTACGCTAATGGATTAGGAATTGGGAAGGTTGAATTAAAGGAAGTGAATCCGCATTGGCGTGGAGGGAGAGTGGAAAACCATTGAGGTAAAACCACCCCCAGTTCACCCGACCGAGATTCGAACCTCGATCTCCCCGTCCTCAGCAGTCGGGCTCAACACGACCAGCGCGTTAGCCAACTACGCCACCGAGGCGGGTGGCTATAACAAACTGGCGCTCTAGTTAGCATATCCATCGGTGGTAGTGGTGCTCAAGCTAAACGCTACCGTATTAAACCACAATCATTATTCACAAGTTTACAATAGAAACCAACACATTGGTGGTCGCGCGGTCTTATACGTGCCTATTACAGTAGACTGGATTCCTGGCACGAGAAGATTGTATTCGAATCCAAGTTGGCATCACTGGAGTTATTTTTTCCTAATTGGTTTCGTACTCTCCCATCACGCAATTATTGGTACATTTCCTCCAAAAACATATATTCATCAGCTTTACCTCATGAGTGTACATATATATGCATATTACGGTCAATTTTTTTTAACAAGATACTTTTAACTTCCTCCCTTTAATTGAAGGCTATGCATTTTATTATATGACTATCTTTAGAATTACTAAATTTTATAAAAATAATAATATTTACTGTAATTTTTTTAACTAATTACATTCCACACAAGGTTAATTAACGATATATATATATAAGAGGGTAGGAAATATTATGAAAACTTTCTCGGCAAGAAGACAGGAAATTATCAATGCAGCACTAATAGTTTTATAGTTTTAGTAGAATATAAATTTTAGCATCGGTGGGAATGCAGCTAAGGGTGTATGTCTAAACTTTTATATTCTTTTGGTGACCTGGTGACCTGAGATACAATCCCCTGTAAGCTCCATTGAGGTGTTATTTAATATAATGTTGTACCACGTTCCCACCACGCAAATAAAATAACATTTTATCTGAATTTTAATTTCCTCAGATTTACTTAACTAGTACAAGTATTTTTATGCAAATATTCCGGAAGGGCGCTGAAAACAGAAAGCCAATTTAAAAAGTCATTATTTTGTAACTCATTTTACTTCCTTTTTACTTTCTCGTTATCTTACAGGTAGATAAAGTATTGGGATCTGTCTTTACTTTTGTCTGCCTATACCTCAGACTAAAACCTAAATTATTTTACTGATCTGGCTAAAACTTGGAATCTAGGGTTCTCATAGGGTTGACCTGAGGGGTTTTTGGAGTTGGATATCCAAATCTAAAATTAAGGGTAGTTCATTGAAAGGAAAAAAGAGAAAAAATCGCTTTTCTCAAAATTGGCTGGTAGTGATTTTGTTTATATCTCGTTTCTAAGCATTGATCAATATTATATACAAAATGTCTACCCTAATTTTTTCGGATAAATGACTTTAAGTGTTCCATTCTGATGCGTAAATTCTCATTTTTTATCACGTCTCCGAAACTCTTTAGATATGGAATTAGTTATCATTGCAAATATATAGGTATAATTATAATAAAATATTTTATTTGAAATATATTTTTATAAAACTAATAACTTTCAAGTTAAACGTATATATATATATTTAATTTTAAATATATAAATAAGGTCAAATCAAGGTCAGTTTTACGACCGTAAAAAATATTTAACCCAAAATTATGATGGGTGTCGACGTTTCAAATCCCCCGAACCCAAAAAGTGTTTTTTGCAATGACATCTGTTTGTGTGTCTGTCCAGCCCTAGAATTAAAAGTAGTTTAATAATGGGCGAACAGAAAAAGAATCAATTTTCTCAAAATCTGATATAAAGATTTTGTTTAAAATTAGTATATAGACGTTTATTAAGATTATAAACAAAATAGCTATTTTCATTTTTCTATAAACATGATTTTAGGGTACTTTACAGAAGCGTAAATTTCCTTATCTACACAAATATTTAAGGTACTATTAACTTATTATTGCAAAATTAAAGAACTATTAAAAAAAAAATTGAAATATATACGTATAAAACCAATAGTTTCAGAGTTATTTGCAAAAATATATTTTTACAATTTTGTGAGATTTAGTTGTTCAGAGATACTACTTAAATTTAAGTGCAATAATTCTTTGATTCCATAGATTAAGTAGATAAGTAAGTTTCTCAAAAACTATATGTTCTTTTTTCTTCAACCTCTTAGGGGAAATGTTTGTACCGCAATGATCCATTTCTAATCATTTTAGACTAAATAGTAAATATTTATCGGTTTTATTGGTCTTAATTCATAAATTTAATAAAAATGTGATAACCATAAGATCGGCAATCCCTATTGTTATATATTATTATTATTATTATTATTATTTCATATACATTATTATTTGATGTGTCTTACTACCCGTTCGGGTTGTACGCACTTACGATAATGTGTAATGGTAGGGTGATTGTGAGATGAAATGGAGGACCTACAGTTTAACGTGGAATCCGAACCACGTTGGAGGCCTGGCATTACTCACATTAACAAGTTGTGATTAATACACATCTTGTCAGAGGTGAAGGAAGGGTTTGACAATCAGATAAATCTTTGCCGGGGCCGAGGATTGAGGCCCGGACGCCAACATAGAAGTCCGACACCTTACCCCTAGACCGCCAGGTCACCCAATCCCCAATAAAATGTCAATAATTTTAACTGCAAGTCAAATTTTAATATGAAGTATTGACCCTTGTAAATCCAATATAGATCTTTTTTATATTTGTTTTTATCCAACTATAATAGTGAGGACTTTAATCCTTTGAAAAGAAATACATAAAATTTAAATCCGTGAGTAAAAAAATGTTGAACTTAAGTGAAACTTAATTTTTGCTGCTCGTGTTTGTTAGTGTATATTATATCGTTGGACATATATTACGAGCTTTGAGTAACTATCTCAATTTTTAAACAATAGAGTGAGAAAGTCCGTATCATCTATTTAAACTAAATGCTTTTAATCACATTCATGAAGTAGTGGTGAATAATGTCGAGTATTATAGGATATGTACTGCGCCTGCATTTATATTTAGGAATAGTGGGCAACCATTAAGAAAAAAAAAACACACCCAGCGGTGAATCGATCGCTGACATAGCGATTACCAGTAAACTATATTAGATAAGTCTTGACATTTAGTCTGCGCGCTCACCAATATGAGTAAAAAAATATATCATTTGATGTTATTCTCTTATATGTATTTTTAATAAAAATCATATGTCAATACTTTCCGCTCCGAGTAACTATAATGTTAGTTATGTTTTATTAAAGCTGCGGGTTTGGAAATGTATTTTCATCTTGAACTAAGACTGCACCTGCCTAAAATACATATGCAGGTCCTCGAAGACCTGTTTCACCTGTGACATGCCATGGTTCAATGCAACATATGTCACCCATTCCTAGCTGATTTAGTTATTATTATTTTATTATTTATGTTCCAGTATTCCAGTGCTTAATTTGTTAGTTTTTTATACAAAAATATTTTTAGAACAGGGGTTTTAAAGATTTGCTCATCTGCTTCCCTCGAGATGTTTGCCCTTTGTGCCCTAGAGTTTCTCGTCTATGTTTCTCGAGCCCTCGAGCTTCAGGTCTGTGATCCTCGAGTCTATTGTGTAAACCCATCGAATTTCTTGTCTATGTTCCTCAGCCTATTGTCTCTGTTCCTCGAATGCTGTGTCTGAAGCCGTCGAGATTCTTGTCTGTGACCTTAAAGTATCTTATCAGAAGCCCTTGGGTTAATTGTTTATGTCACTCGAGCTTACTCTCTGCGGTCCTCGAACCTCTTGTCTGTGGACCTCTATCTTATTGTCTGAGCTTTAGTGTATGTGACCCTCAAGCATCTTGTTGGTAGTATTTGAGTTTCTTGGCTATGGACCTTAAATTTATTGTCTGGGGTTCATCAAGCTTTTTCTCCATGGCTCTCAAATTCTTTCATGCAGCCCTCTAGCTTCTCCCTAAAGTTTTATATGCATTATTTGAAGTATTTGTCTGCGTTATTCCAGCTTATTATCTGGGCCCTTCATCTTATTGTCTGTGGTCCTCAAGAATATTTGTATCTGTGGTCATAAAGTCTGTATGTGGCCCTCGATATTCCTGTTTGCAAAACTTTGCCTTCTTGTCTAAGGGCTTAAACCTTCTTATCTTAGACCCTCCAGATTCTTATATGAGGCCTTCGAACTCCTTATATGAGGCCTTCAATTTTCATGTATTGTGGTCCACAATAACTTTATGTTTGAGGATAAAGTTATATTGTAATGTTTAGAAGTGTTCAAGTGTTATATAGTATGTTGTGATTAAAAGTAAAGTGTTTTAACAAGTAGACTTTTAATCACGAACTATTCGACATGTTAACATCAAATTGTGAATCTCAGATTTATAAAGGTGTACAATCCATATGAAAATTATGATATCTGCCAACAACAATAAATGTTCTGAATTACGCTACGAAAATTTGTGTCTTTGGGTTTTAGACTTTTAATTTTTTATAAATCTCTTACTATCCGTCCAGCATATCCATATTTTTCTACATAAATGGTATAAGTAAGAGAAGCTTATTAATTAAATTATCAGTAACAGAATTTGCATGAAAGAAAAGTAGAACGTTAGTTAGGAAATAAAAACAACCTTACCTCACCGAGTCTGAATCCAAACAGCGACCTCCGCGTCCACACACGCTTGACATAATAGATTTATTTAATCAAATAAAGTTGCCAAACTTTAGGAACCCCTGTTTTCGTTGTATTGGATTCAACCAGGAAAAGACCAGTTGAGAAAATAAAAGGGGAGGGGGGTATAAAATAAATGAATACTGGTTTCATAAGGTTGCATTTATTCTTCGAAATTGCAAGGTCAGTAATTTAAGAGTCCCTAAAGATTGCATATTGTGAAGTCAAACACATATTATTATTTGTTGTTCGTAACATCACGTCACTAAATTAAAGAAAGGGGAAAGGTTGTTGGTATTACGGTTAATTTGCCTAAATAAAGCCTGACTTCCTGTATTTAATTTGTTTTTTATAGCTTTGAGATTTAAAATAGTTTACTAAATACATATTGATATTCTTTCTAAAAATAGCTTTATTTATCAGCAAGACTATTATTTTAAGTCACTGGTGATCAATAACATGATCAGTCATTATTAACAAGTGATTCAGCGAGGCTTTGTTCGAATTTGAGAATTTGGCATTTTGTCTGTCCGTCCTTCTGTATGTGTATCCAGATATTTGTTGCGCAATACCTATTTAGTGCGTGGATCAATTTTAATAAAGTTTTGGGAGGACATTATTAATTTAACCTAGTCCAAACAACGTATGTAAAGTGTATAACCTTAAAATTAAGAGTAGAGTAATAAAGGGCGAAGAGAAAAAAAATATATTTTCTTAAAATCAGGTGTAAAGATTTTGATTAAAATTCGTATCTGGGCGTTGATTAAAGTTATAAACAAAATGGATATTTTCATTTTCCTATGAAAATGACTTTCAGGCAGTGGCGGCTCGTAACTAAAATTAGTGGGGGGTGCTGCTGCAGAAAATTGTAAGCCTTTGTTTTAAAATTGTGTAAAATGAAAAAAAAAAAATATAAAAAGAAAATTTATTCAGGAACTTGAAATCTTAACAAAAAAAAACATTTTTTACTTACTTTGACTTAAATTATTACAGTTCAATCATGATCTATTCATTTAAGAATTATATCCATTTTAATTTTTTTCATTTGCGCAAAAAGTTTAATGATTTTCTACTTGATCTCTGTATAAAAATTGGGGAAATTTTTCTCCGTTGAAAGTACTGCAAGCGCATTTAGTATTTCAGTTAAATAAAAGAATTGAAAAAAAAATGAAGTAAATAGAATAGCTGAAAACAGAATAATAATTTAATTCTACACTCTTCTACACTTTATCACATTCAAGAATATGGTACACGGTTTTTATGCACAACATACGCCGAGTAAAAAAAAAAACTTCCTTCCACCATCACACCAGGGCCTCTAATTTTGAAACGTGCGAGTAGCGATTCGCTAGCGTATTTCTCTCATCTCGCACACAATCTCGCAAACCCCTAATTTTGAAACTTCTGCGCTGCGAAAACTGACGTCACACGATCGAATAGCGAGCGGATTCAACTCGCCAGCCTCACACCGTGCGAGACAGGCCTTGTCTATCGAATAGGCAATAACATAACAAAATGGATGCCATCCCCCTCTTCGGTTGCAACTTTCTGAGAGTGATTTTGTTGAAATAAACCTATCACTGTACAAAATAGGTTTACAGAAGAAAAGAATATGATTGCTTTGTACATTTTATGCAATCCTTCAAAACAAATATTTATTTGGGTGAAAATAAAACTATAATTTCTAATTTTTTAAGTTCGCTCAATCGTTAATTTGGGTGAGTCGGTAACGTGACCGTCTCATGATCTAAGGTTCGCGTGTTCAAATCCATAAAAAAATCTTTTTTTTTTAATTTATCAGACTT
This sequence comes from Timema cristinae, assembly GCA_039000515.1. NCBI lineage: Eukaryota > Metazoa > Arthropoda > Insecta > Phasmatodea > Timematidae > Timema > Timema cristinae. The sequence continues at coordinate 44,062,234 of JBCFYV010000012.1, forward strand.
TAAACTTTAATTTTAAATGAACTTATTAGTAAGCATTTAATATGTTTTAAATATATTTTATAGAAATACACAAGGTATTTGAGCCTACGTAGACTAACATAATAGTCGTTAAAAATAATTTAAAAAGGTAATAAATTAAAAACGCTAGGCCTATATTAATTTTGAAATTTTGTATGTAGGTGATTATTTAAAAATTAAATTAATGGGTTTTATGACATAAAATTGTACACATTTTAAAATAAGGCTAAGTAAGCTAATTATTATTCACATAGTAAGATTTTTTTAGGGTATATTTATGTTTTAAAAATAGTTGCGAAAATAAAAAAATATATTACTGAATTTTAATTACGAAAACGTGATTTAAATTCAGACAAAAATTAAAATAATTTACCTAAGGTGGGATTGAACTCGTGAAATTTCGAATTCGGGTCAAGCACGCTACCAAGTGTGCTAAATTGGATTGTTCCGTTGAAATAGTTTTTATTTTAGTTATATAACTTTGAGAAAATTTTGAGACAACAAGTTTAGATGTATACAATAATTGGAAGATGGTTTCCCAATGAAACTAAAATAACCGTTGTAAATGATGTAATCGATACAATAATAATGTTTACTTTCAGTTACGTATCTTGTATAATGACGTGTTGTGGCATACCATCGCCCCAACCCTTTGGTACGTCATGGTTTTACAGTGTTGTCGGATTGAAAACTCAGTCGCAAGCGAAACAACACTACACCAACTCGCACGACATTAGAAACCGTTCAAAATTAGCTCTGTTTCAGTACAGCCTGCGATTTGCGAGTTCATAAGTTGCGAGTTAGCTCGCAAGCGAGTATTTTCGCAAGTTTCAAAATTAGGGGTCCTGAGCCGGCACTGCAAGAGCAACAGTGTTACCTCTACCTGGCAGTCCCGCCTTCCTCCCCACCCTTTCCGATATGCGTACGTGAACAACAGTCAAACACCACGTCTCTGGCAATGTGAAGCGCACAATTCCAAATAAAGGTTTTTGTAACTTTTTCATAAACTGGGGGATGTCTACTGAAGTACTGATACTAAGCTTAAGGAATATATATTGTAATATAAAAATAAAGAACGAATTAAAGAAAAAAGAACTCATTATATTAAATGTTATCGATAATATTAAGTCGTAATAAGGTGTGCTGCAGTTACGCAGAGTGCCTGTACACAAGCTGCCACTGCTTTTAGGGTACTTTACAGAAGTGGAAATTTCCTTATCTCCGTAACTATTTATGATACTAGATAACTTATTATTGCAAAAGGGTATTACTACTAAAAATAAATATATCTTTATAAAACCAATAGTTTCTGAGATTGGCCAACATATTAATACCATTTTGGGAACTTTAGTTGTAAAGAGATAATACTTAAGTCTTAGCGAAATAATTCTATAATACCATAGAGTAAATATATATGTAGGACTCTCAAACATTTATGTTCTTTTTTCTTTAACCTATTAGGGAAAATTTTTATACAGCAATGATCTATTTATATCATTTTAGACTCAATATTCAATATTTACCTTTTTTATTGTTCTAGATTTATTAATGGGGAATTTAATAAAAATGTGATAGCCTTAAGATGTGAAACCTCTAATAAAATATCGAAAATTTTACTTAAAATCAAAATTTTAATAGGAAGTATTGACCCTTGTGGACCCAATATCGATAATTTTATTTGGTCAAAATATAATAAAGTGGATTTTAATTCTTTTAAAAGAAAATCATAAAATTTAAATCTGGGAGTAAAAAATTGTTGAACGTAAGAAAAACGCAATTTTTGATCGGTTTTGATAGTGTATATCATTTATTTTCACATATATTACGAGTTTTGAGTAAATATCTTCAATTTCAAACAATGGTGTGAAAAAGTTCGTGCGTTGTTCGGTACCATTTATTTTTTTAACTGCATTTCTTGTTTTGTTACTATTATAAACTGTCATTATTTTATCACGAATTTGTTCCTGCAGGTACTGATGTAATAATATATGTGGTGGTTGTTAATCGATTGCGTTCAATTGCACTTTTGTAAATACACATATCTCTGCAATCACACTTGTTGATCACGTCATTTAACTAGCAATTGCTCCCGGTACATACATCTGAAACCAGCTTTTTACTTCAGTGTCTAAAACCCCAAAAAAACCCATTAGGTACTGAGAGAAGCGACTGTGTTTACCGACTACATCTGAGTATGTTAAGTCAATTAGCCGGCATTCCACATACTATAAACATTTAATTCTTGTACTCTCGAGGGGACGGGTTGGTTCAACGTGTCGAAACAAATTTTTCGGACAAAAATTGTAGGTTTATTTACTAGACAAGATGATAATAGATTTAACTACAGCTGAAACGTTAAAAATTCATACTACGTGAACGGGACTAAAGCCTAAAAATACTCTACTATGTTATTGATATTATTATTATTATATTTATAATTATACAGCTGCAAATCACATGACTTGATATATCAATACTTTTAAATAGATATCATTTATTTCTAGCTGTCTTTTATATAAAAATTAAGATCTATTATAAAGCTGTGCACGTAAATAATTTTTATATAGCTCTGTTCTCTTCATATTGATCATTTAGGTTTTCTTACTCTTAGGTAGGTAGTTTTAATTTACAATTAAATCATAACGATTTTAGTGCATACTTTATCCGGTAAAAATATCAATTATGTATTTAAAAAATAGAATATAGTGACAAAAAAATATATAAACATGGTTTCCATCTCAACACATTCAAAAGGTAACATATGTGGTTAAGTAAAAACACAGAATATTAAGAAAACCACTACTGTTATATTATTACGTCTGTATTATATTAACTGTAACGGTACGTGACGTGACACTACCACTTAATTATTCAGTGGATTTTTTCTCCAACAAGCGTGTGACTAGTCGATTGCACTGTGTCAAATTATATACACAGTGTTTCAAATATATGTACGTGGACTCAGGTCCATCTCAATGGACGGTCGATGCGGGTAACCAGCATGGGCACAGAACTGAGAAAACCCACTGGACTTGAGGAGACACTGGACTTGAGGAGACACAGACTTGAAGAGACACTGGACTTGAGGAGAAGCCGAACTTGAGAGAAGTCAGACTTGGAGAACACCGGACTTGAGGAGACACTGGACTTGAGGATACACTGGACTTGATTAACACTGGACTTGAGGATACACTGGACTTGAGGATCCACTGGACTTGAGGATCCACTGGACTTGAGGAGACACCAGACTTGAAGAGACACTGGACTTGAGGAGAAGCCAAACTTGAGGAGAAGTCAGACTTGGAGAAACACCGGACTTGAGGAGACACTGGACTTGAAGATACACTGGACTTGAGGATACACTGGACTTGAGGAGACACTGGACTTGAGGATACACTGGACTTGAGGAGACACTGGACTTGAAGATACACTGGACTTGAGGAGACAATGGACTTGAGGAAAAGCCGGACTTTAGGAGAAACTGGACTTGAGGAGACACCGGACATGAGGATACACTGGACTTGAGGATACACTGGACTTGAGGATACACTGGACTAGAGGATACACTGGACTTGAGGAGACAATGGACTTGAGGATACACTGGACTTGAGGATACACCGGACTTGAGGAGACACCAGACTTGAGGAGACACTGGACATGAGGATACACTGGACTTGAGGATACACCTGACTTGAGGATACACTGGACTTGAGGAGACACTGGACTTGAGGGTACACTGACTTGAGGAGACAATGGACTTGAGGAAACGCCGGACTTTAGGAGAAACTGGACTTGAGGAGACACCGGACATGAGGATACACTGGACTTGAGGATACACTGGACTTGAGGATACACTGGACTTGAGGATACACTGGACTTGAGGAGACACCGGACATGAGGATACACTGGACTTGAGGATACACCAGACTTGAGGATACACTGGACTTGAGGATACACTGGACTTGAGGATACACTGGACTTGAGGAGACAATGGACTTGAGGAGACAATGGACTTGACGAAACGCCGGACTTTAGGAGAAACTGGACTTGAGGAGACACCGGACATGAGGATACACTGGACTTGAGGAAAGCCGGACTTGAAGAAACACCGGACTTGAGGAGACACCAGGTTGAGGAACAATGGACTGGAGGAAACGCCGCAATTGAGGAGACACCGGACTTGAGGAGACACCAGACTTGAGGAGACAATGGACTGGAGGAGAAGCCGGACTTGGAGAAACACCGGACTTGAGGAAACGCCGGACTTTAGGAGAAACTGGACTTGAGGAGTCACCGGACATGAGGATACACTGGACTTGAGGAGAAGCCGGACTTGAAGAAACACTGGACTTGAGGAGACACCAGACTTGAGGAGACAATGGACTGGAGGAAACGCCGCACTTGAGGAGACACGGACTTGAGGAGACACCAGACTTGAGGAGACAATGGACTGGAGGAAACGCCGCACTTGAGGAGATACCGGACTTGAGGAGACACCAGACTTGAGGAGACAATGGACTGGAGGAGAAACACTGGACTTGAGGAGACAATGGACTTGAGGAAACGCCGGACTTTAGGAGAAACTGGACTTGAAGAGACATCGGACATGAGGATACACTGGACTTGAGGAGAAGCCGGACTTGAAGAAACACCGGACTTGAGGAGACACAGACTTGAGGAGACAATGGACTTGAGGAAACGCTGCACTTGAACAGACACCGGACTTGAGGAGACACCAGACTTGAGGAGACAATGGACTGGAGGAGAAGCCGGACTTGGAGAAACACCGGACTTGATGAGACACCGGACTTGAGGAGACAATGGGCTTGAGGAAACACTGGACTTAAGGAGACAATGGACTTGAGTGGGCATTGAACTTGAGGAGAAGCCGGACTTGGAGAAACACCGGACTTGAGGAGACACCGGACTTGAGGAGACAATGGGCTTGAGGAAACACTGTACTTGAGGAGACAATGGACTTGAGGAAACACTGAACTTGAGGAGACACTGGATATGAGAGGTCGCCAGTTTTGAGTGGGCATTAGACTTGAGGAGGCACAAGACTTGGGGGGAGGGGGGCTGTACTTGAGGAGGCACCAGACTTGAGGGGGCTGGACTTAGGAGGCACCAGACTTGAGGGGGCGCTGGACTTAAGGAGGCACCAGACTTATGGGGGCACCAGACTTGAGGGGTTACCAGACTTGAGGAGGCACAATATTTGAGGGGGTGCTAAACTTGAGGAGGCAACAGACTTGTGTGCGCAATTGACTTGAGCAGGCATCAGATTATATAGGGTGCTGAACTTAAAGGGGCACTGGATTTTAGGCGGTACGGTGCTACCGATGCTTTCTTAAAAATAAATAAAATTGCTATTATTTTTGTAAAATAAATTTTATAAATAATGGTTCAGACATATTTGATATTAAACTAACTTTATTTAATATTTAGTACGACTTACATTACTTTTAGGACTCTACACAATTGGTACACTTGATTCATAGCTTTAGTCAACAAACTTTAGACCACTTGTAGTGTGATGATATTTTCTGTAAAACCTATTTACTGTCCTTATCTCAAATATAGGTTATGAATTAAATTTATAAATAAATTTACTTTGATGATCCAGTTCCCGTTTCTATTTTAAAATAACTTTCCTAGAATTTTAACAAATATTCGAATAATATTTTGTCAATGCTCAATAATAAAAAGGATAAATAATAAATATATATAAATTTACTACAAATTCGATGGTCAACATTTGTTTACTCTGAATGATAACAGACTTACATAAATAGGTTACACTATGATGTATAGCTTATAAGGTAGGGCCATATTCCAGTCGGTCGAGGTAAAAATGTTACCTTCAGGGAAACCGGTGTGTACATTAAACAATTTTTGTATTGCGATAATTTCCTTTCAAGGTCATAAATAAGACTTGAGACCTATATTGCATGATATAGGAAGTTGCACCAGAATAAAAGTTCTCCTGGGGCAGATTTATTATCATAACTGCCCTGCGTGGATTAAAATATCGCGGCTGCTTCAAAAGATAAAATTTAGTCATACAAATCTACTGGATGGTGATTCAGAAATACTTAGTCATAGGTTGTATTAGGCCGAATAATACCATAATATCAGCCGGCAACTTAGATACTAAGCTATCTAACTCATATTTAACATCACATTTAGTCCCCTCAGATGTTAATTAAACATTGTAAAGTTTAAAAAACCCGTTAATGAATACAAAATTGTGTACCACGTTCTACTATCTGTCTGGACATGTTGCATATCTTACTCTAATTGAGTAGGGATGAGGAATATAGAATTTAGAAAACATAAACCAGCGCTTGCGTGTGGGAGAAAATATGTTAAGCATTCAAGCAGAGATTCATTTAACACAACATGGATTAAGATTCCGACTTCTTTGACACCGGCAATCCATCCTAGACGTGGTTGAAGCCTTGTTCGCGTGCCCATCGATGCGGGTAAATGTTTAAGAACCCCATCATTGGTCAAGCGTTTGTATATTTTAAGCTCACAGTAAATTGAATTGCCATATACGAGATGGTCAAGGCACTTATATCAAGTGGATGTATTTATAGTGGTTTCCCACACGAGATTGATCACTTTGGTTTTTTTACTATACCCTCTCCAAACCAATGCAGCAATGTTTTCTCCAAACTACCTTTTTTATACATAGTTCATAGATTAAACCACGTGTTAGCCCGTGTGCTAGATATAATTTCTTAGTTTGTGTGTCTTTCCACCCCTACAAAATTCCCCAAATGACCTAAAAAGATGAACCTTTGCACACCTATAGTATAGATCACGAAACAAACCTAACATAACCATTGTTTGAATTTATCTATTTTTACATTTTTTATTTAACAAAAATAGAATGAATTTAGTTATCTCTCCCTTTATCCAAGGTACGTAATAATTGACGAATATATATATATATATTTATATATATGTTTATATATATAATGTATTATTTATATATTTATATATGTTTATACATATATGTTTATATATTATATGTTATTTTATATATATATAATGTTTTAAAAACAAAGCCCAAATTTCCATGCACTTATCAATAGAAGGTTAGGTTTTTTTCGGTTGGTAATAAACCTGTCGTAGATCAGCTTAAAACCTAGTAGCTTATCAATGTTTAAATATGGTAAGAATTCGTAAAGCCATATAATCTGCAGTTGTTACGTTTGATAGACAGTATCATTACCAACAAACTTCTACTACTTGGTAATTATTTAGGGATAAGGTGTCAGACTTCTGTGTTGGGGTCCGGGGTTCAATCCTTGGTCCCAGCACAGATTTATTTGATTGCCAAACCCTTCCTTCACCTCTGACAAGACGTGTAATAATCACAACTTGTGAATGTGTGGAATGCCAGGCCTCCACCGTGGTTCGGATCCTACGTTAAACTGTAGGTCCTCCATTTCATCTCACAACCACCCTACCATTACACATTAGCTTAAGTGCGTACAAACCAAACGGTTAGTAAGATGCGGTGCTAATAATAATAATAATAATAATTAGGGCTTTGTAAAGGTCACTTTTTAAATCTGAAGAGAATTCGAAGAAAAGTTTGAAACATGCGAGATAAAGTTCAAGCTTAAGTTTAAATAATGTTTTTATTGTTGTCACGTAAGAGTCATTTTAATTTTTCAATTGCCCATCGTTCATCTAGATAAAGAGAGTTAGCCTTGGTGATTTTGGGGTATAGGGCTCATCTCAGGACTCGGTGTTTATGGGCTCGAACCCAGCCGAGGTCAACGGATTTTTTTTTGGGATAAAAATCCATTGCACTATTTCATTAGGAGGGGAAGTAAAGCCATCGTTCCTATGTCGAGTGTGACAGATAAAAGAACCCTTAAGCTGAAATTGGTAGGTCTTTTTCACGCTCGCTATTTAAATTCAGTGTGTGAGGCAACGAAGTATCACCACACTTTATGAACTCCTCTATTGTTTGGGATTTCTACCAGATTGTGCAGGCAGCACTAACCAGCCGACCAGCTAAGTGAATGTCTTGGATTTCAAATTCTATTCTTCAATACTTCGATACCCTCGATTATTACTAGCTTTGAAAGAATCGAGAATCGATATTAACAATTAAGATTTTCTATATATCGATTCTTAGCTCTCAATGAAAGTACTGGCAACAAATAAAATGGCAAAATTCAGAACAAGTAGTAATTGTAAATCTCTGATATTTAGTTTATTTATCGTTATTTGTTTTAATATTTTGGTTCTGTTAACAACCCTGTCTGGTGAATTTAAAAGACTTGTGCTTTCGACCATTTTTTGTTATACCTTTTTTAAATTATTTGACTCGGTGAGGCTTTACTTGAAGGTAAAAATACATGCTTTCTAGTGTAATTATTAATTGTTTTATTAAGTTTGTAAAATATGTTTTAATACTTGGTAAACGGATCTTATTAGTTGTCAATAAAATGCACTTTTGTATATTTTACATTTTTTTGTTTCTTTTATATTGTGTGAAGTTGAATAAATATGTTTTTAAATAAGGTTGGATGCATGGAAAAATAATTAAATAGTATATTTTCAAGAATCTAAATCGAAAAATAAAGAATCGAGGTTGAACTTAATAATCGGAATCGAAAATTGAAATCTAGAAAAGAAGGTATCGAGACATTTATGGAATATATTACTTTTTTTAAATGAAATTTCTGGTTATGAACACAGACAAGATAGATAGGTATACAATCCTATTTAAAACTCGTAGATAGTAAAAAAAGATGAATAGAGTACACCCATTTTATGTCTAAGCAATAATTTATTATGTAACTAAATTTAAATAAAACTTCCTATTCTCCGTTTGGTTGATAAGATACAAATAGTTTTCACATATTCCCTTAATATTGTTTCCTTCATCACCAGCATTATTTTCTCTTTTATTTTGATGATTTGAGGATATGGGTGTTCAAGAAAATTATTAAGGAAAAAAAATTATAAAACCAAGCTGACAACCTTCACTACGATGTGACGGCCTCCAATAGAAACAACCTTATATAATCACTGAGAAATATTTAGAAAATTAGGCAATGTATCTCTTTCGTGGATATAATTGTATGGTGTGAAATGTTTATCTTACATCAGTAGACACGTTACATCACATTCGATGTGGAGGGGATAAAGCCACTTTTTTGAGACATCAAAATAAAGACGTGTTAGTTTTTCAAAATAAACCTGTACATATTTCCCTTTTTAAAGATTTATTTAAAGTCAATAATTTACTTTGAAATAAATCAGAATAACAGAATAACCAACATTTTTTGTGGCATAAAACCTTGAAAATAGGTATTTTTAATCGATTCACTGCTTCTTACTAACCATTTGAGATATCCACATATTTACACTAATGAAGTTGTGATAGATAGGATATAACCTAGATGAATTCTATCTTAATTTGTGTTGAGGGATAGTGGAAAAACCCATAGAAATAACCGACCATATTACACCTAACTAGGATTATTACCATCCAATAATAATAATACATTTATAACATAAAATTATCGATAAAATTTATTTATTTAAAATATTTATTTATCATACTTTATGGCTAGGCGATGTATAAAACTTAAAGGGTATATTATTTCTATTACAGTGTAGCTATGTTTTTAATTATAATAAAATAAAATATAAGACGCAGCCCTTATTGTGTAATTTTCTATTGCATAAAAAAGATGTATTAGTTCATTTTTTTATAAAAACGGGCCACCAATTATTTAAAAAGCATCTCTACCAAAAATAAATTTAAGATTTGTTGTGCTACATACTTATATGCCGAATAAGTTCATTTATTAATAACTCGTTTTCTATAAATACTTTTTTAAATTAAAAAATATTGTGAATAAAAGTTTTGAACTTTAATCTTAATTGACATAATATATTGAACCTTCCATGATTTATCGATATAAATTAGTTTGTATTTGCAAAACATTTCATGTATAGGTTTAAAATAAAGTGGCAGCCACAAGTTTTTTATACAATATATTTTTTTAATAAATGAACTACTATTTTAGTTGGTGTTCTGGGCTTTATATTATATTTTTCCTAGAAACATGAATTACTTCGTACATGGGAAGACATTTTTAAATCTCTTCTTTTGTATTTGTAAAATATGTCGCATGAATTCGATATTTAAACATAATGTCCGCTGTAAATATTTTTTTCATGAATGTAAATTTGTTGTATTTTTTGGCAGATATTCCAATGAAGTACGAATTCTAACGAGTGTTGTTTGTGGCGGTATATTTTTCGAGAGTACTTATCAAACCCTCTTACATTTCAAATGTTTCTAGGAAGGTATCCATAGCACAAGAAACTGGTAATGCTAAGAGGGGTGAAGATATATTCTCTGGGTTGTCCAAAAAAGGCAATTAAATATCCTAGAATATTGTGTAGTTTTTGTTGTTGTAGTCATCGAGTCTTACTACTTGTTCTGGCTATGCGCATTATTACGGGTAGTAGTTAAGCCAATATGTTAAGGACAATGAAGGTTGAAATTAGAAGAACTTAGAGTAGTGGTAAACCATTTTAGAAAAATTATCCTCAATACACCTGACTTGAGTTCGAACAAAAATCTCCACGTAATAGGTAGTCCTGTCTATTACGAGAGTGATCTTTAAGACCATTTAACACTGAAACGGATGACAACCATCTTGTAAGTTGAGGAGCTGAAGAGCCTGTGTTCCCTGGTGAATTCTGTAAACATTTGAGCTTCTAGGAAAACGATCTAACCACATGAACTTTTATTTTATTTATTTGTCTATTAATTCTTTAACTAGATTGTTGGGGCACTTGTTCTAACCATCAAGCTCATAGAGTCTGGCTTTTAGGCGACAAGGATTTAAAAGTTTAAATTCCGGTCATTTAAGGCCAACACTTGGGAACAATTTAAGGGAGACGAGGATCAGAAAAACCACAAATACAACTATTGAATGGCCTCAAACAAGGAATGATGATGAAGTTTGAGGATCTTAAATATCTCCAGATAGGGCCTGCTGAGAGACTCGATTTGGACAAATAAAAGAACCATTGGAAACACAGAATACGCATAATAAATAAACATAGGATGGATAGTTTTTTTCTAAATTGTTTCAATTTTTTCTTCCACGCAAAATTGGGCATGTCTCCTTTAAGTTCTACCTTCCTCATCCTTACACCATTTGTGTAACGAAATGGGAAGATCCCAATCAGATATATATACACATATATATATATATATATATATATATATATATATATATATATATATATATATATATATATATATATATATATTAGGGTGTCCCAAGATACAAGGTAAAAATTTTTTTTTGCGAAGTTGAATACGCATACCCTCTATTTTTTTTCTATTTCACCTCAGTAACTTAAATAAAAAGTATTATTGCAATAAGATAACGGTAACCCGTGCCGACTTTACTTAAAACTTGAACGTGAGATCTTGTACGGGGAATACCATGGAAAGATTGTAAAATGTATGTTTCTTTGGTACATAAGACACCATTTTAATCAAAGCAGATATTTATTAACATATTACAGTAAAAGAAACATTACTGAACATATTTTCGTTTCAATGTTTGCTTTTTACAGTCATGATAGATCTTCGTGTGTTCTTGTACGCAACGAAACAAAAATTGTTTTTGTTCCTCCTCAACCGTTATTAATCCATGAAAGTCCTGCATTAGTTTTACTGCTCTTTCAGCTGTATCGTTCACTGCTCTAAGTATTGATATCGTCTTTTTTGCGTCTAGAAAAGTAGCGTTATTCTCCCATGAAGAGGGACTCTCGTTGAGAAAACTATCATCAATTTTGAGTCTAGAAAACAATGAATGGCTTTTGACTGATATGAAATCATCGATGCTTTTTTCTGTAAAAAAAATGTAACAATTGCGTGATATAAATAAATAACTAAATAAACAATTACAAAATCAATGTATCAAACTCACCATACAATGAACCACAAAGTTCTTCCTTCGATGGAATGTATCTTTTCTCATGGGTCGAGAAATTTTCTCTATGTAAATTTGCCACCATTTTTAATTTTGTTTCTTCGTCCACATCATCATCAAAAAGTGCTAATACTGCTATTTCATCAGTCAAATACCATAAATGCTGGAGAAATTTCTGTAAAGCAGCTTTCGAGATATTTTCATTAACATTTTCGTTAGCTTTCAAAGATTTCAAAAAGCACAAATCTTTGTAGGGTGCTTTAACTGCCAAAATGCATTGAAGCCATGGTTTAACATAGATTGTAACGATAAACAAGCAGACATCTAACAGTTATTTCGTATCCTTGGTGTTTAATTTCAGCTGAGAACTAAATAACGATAGTTTTAGGGAGTAAATCGCTCAGGCCATCCATCTAGCTTGGTGCATGGCACCCGGAGGTCTGATTTTAATTTTTTTTTTCTGCATCTCCACCTAAAAACACCATATAAATTTCGATCAACTCTCGATAGTCCTCTCTGACCATAACATTTTTAAGTTCATCTCGGTAAAAGTCCAGCAAATTTTCAATTTCGGGTACGGTTCTGAACAGTTCCACTGTTTCTCTATAGCACTGTATTTTAGTGGAATCGATATTTTTCCAATTCTCTTTGAGCTTTTTAAAGAGTGGAATATCGGGGCTTGTTGTCACTTGTTTAATTTTCAGATCGAACATGGCCTTTAACACCAGTTCGTATACATGATGGCGGCAAGCGAAAAAAAGCATTTCCCTATCAAATTTTTGCTCGAGGAGCGTACAAGCACCATTAAAACGACCTTTTATTCGAAGCCGTAATATCACAACAGAGAATTTGGACCTTGTTTTCGAGATTACAATCTAAGATCGCCTTCCAAATAGCCTGCGCCTGTTCTTTGCCTGAGGAATTATCCAGTCTCAGCACAGCAATGAGTTGTTATTTTAGTCCAAATGAAATAACAATAGGCAAGCGTTCTTCTTTCGATTTTCGAGCACTCAAAGCAGGCAACAGTTTGCCATCCCAATGTAAGGTCACTACATCCGGTACATCGTTTTGAAAATAAATTTTTATGTTTTCCGCACGTTCCTTCCGTTTTTCTGTTAGGATTCTTTGAATTGAAGACTTACTTATCGGAAATTCGTCAATGTTAAATCCAAGTGCATCAATAGTAGCTTCAAGAATAAACACAGAATCTCGCATACTTAACTGACACCTGTCTAAAGCAGCAACTAACTTTGGAGTAATAAAGTCTTTCCTCAATACTGATTTACTTGTCCCAGGTTTTGAGCTTTCGATCAGTGTTGGGAAATCTTCTGAATCTATATTTTCACTAGAATTCGAAGAGGAATCTTCTTGCAATGGTTCGTTTGATGCCGAGGATGTTGAATCGGAAACATATTTTATTCGCCGATTGTCTTCTTTGACAGCTCGAAGTCGCGCCCTTTCCTCTTTTTTGGCCAGATTTTTTATCCACTCCACCTAAGTGACCGGGTTGGCCCGGCTCTCTTTGGCGCTGCAAGAACATCCTATCTTCCTCTATTTTCATTAATTGAAGTGCATCAGCATGTGCAATGTTGAACGAATTGTCTAAATTAATTACAAATTATTGTTGTCGCCGCTTGAATACGTCTTGTAATTTCTTTGCATTTTTTTTTGTAAGTCTCTCCAAACTTGATACACATTAACAAGCTTGCTCGCATAATTTGGCAACAATTTGGTAGGTATGCGTGCCTTTTCCCAAAATAAAATACATTCGCAAATAGCGAGATTTGCACTTTCATTAACACTTAAATTCACTTCTCGAATATTGTAAAACAAAACTGCGAGAACTTGTCCATTAGACGGGAGTTTTGAACCCGTTATTTGATGTCTTATATTACCTATTAAAAATATCACTTTTTTAGAACCACGCAATTCCACTGCCATGTTCTGTTCACTGATTAAAAACCATACAAACATTTACTAATTAAACAACTTGGAATTATAAGCACATTGACACGTAGACGTGCGCTGTCCTGAGTTAACTGCAACTGACATGTTTCACGTGTTGTGCAATCTCACTGTCGAAGCATTCCAAAACCTTCCTTTATCTTTTTTGTTTTATCTTTACCATTTGCAGCTGTTGGGTGCTCCGCTACAGACACGTGTCGTCAGCGTTCGCTCGCTCTAGTACACATGTACTGACTGACATGTTTAGATGCAAGTCGGCACGGGTTGCCGTGGTCCAAATTACATGAAAAATTATTTACAATTGTTTTGACATTAAAGGAAAAAAATAAGAGGGTATGCGAAAAAAAATAATTAATTCCATTTTTTTGGGACACCCTAATATATATATATATATATATATATATGTGTGTGGTGTGTGTGTGTGTGGTGTGTGTGTGGTGCCATTTCTTTAGTATAAATATACCTATAGCAGCACCGCAAGGTGCCTTGGTCCCTCTTCCACTCACCATCAACTCCCCATTGGATTAAACACTAGAAAATGTCAATCAACACCGTGCTTTTAACTACGCTGGGTTGTTATGGATCATTAAGCCTAACAAATTCTGTAAGATATAAAATCGATCGGTTCCTTCCCTGATAAATTGCCACTGGGAGCTTACGAATGGTTTTAGAAGGCAAAACTCTTAAGTATCTCACACATAAATGATGATTCATTAATGAATTCCCTACACTTTAACTATTATCGTGTGTATAACCTAGTATCAAGTAAAGTAGTTATCTAGGAATCTCGTGGGTAATTTGTTAGTGACATAGGTCATAGTGGTCGGCGATGTTTAATTAGTAATGAATGTGCGCAGAAGATATAAAAGTAGTATTCTTTAACAAAATAACTAGCGGTTTACTTACCTTCCAAATAACAGTAATACGAAATTTGTTAATGCTTTTAAAAACAGGTTTGAAATAAAGCATTTTAATCAAAGGTATTCATAATCTGACAAATGAACTTTAAAGTTTTAGTTTACCCATGAAAAAATTCCAAAAAATTAAATGGGTTTCTGCTAGAAGGATAAACTATTCGAATAACAAAGGTGAATACACGATTAATTGTGTACCGAAACAATGCCTGAGTGCCCTTGGAGTATAGGAAGATAGTAAAGAGCAAAAATAAGGAACCATTGAGCATCTTTTGATCTACTTAAATTAACAAAATAGCTTTTCCAAAATTTGTGTGGTGACCTGGCAGTATAGGAGTAAGATGATGGACTTCTGTGCTTGGGGTCCAGGGTTCAATCCTTGGTCCCAGCACAGATTTATCTGATTGCCAAACCCTTCCTTCACCTCTGACAAGACGTGTATTAACCACAAACTGGTGAATGTGTGTAATGCCAAGCCTCCACCGTGGTTTGGATCCCACGTTAAACTGTAGGTACTCCATTCTATCTCACAATCACCCTACCATTAACCACTAGTGTAAGTGCTTATCGGCCAACGGGTAGTAAGATGCGGTGATGATGATAATAATAGTCCTAAATTTGTGGGTTCATGGGCAATGACAACAGTCTTCTCTAGTTTGATTTTTATATTGATGAGGATATTGGGATTTGAATCCCGCTCTGGTATATTGATAAATTTTTTACTAGATTGTTTTCAACCCTCCCACCACGCAAATTCAGGTGTAGATAATCTAAATTCTTCTTGTATCACTCACATCCAATTAATGTAACTTGGTGGAAAGCCTTGATGGTTAGTAAGATGCAAAGCACGAAAAAAATCACATTACTGTCTAGCAAGGAAGATGTGTGCATAGGTAGATAGATATCAATGAGATTAGGAATGAACCTGGCTCTTCAAAACCAACTTCTCAATCGCTATGTCATAGAGACCAGCACTTTCAATATTATTCCAGGTGTTACAGAGTGACCGAATCTATAGCATATCATGCAAATATTATATATGCTACTGTGAATTTGATGAATTTGTAAAGTCACCTGTGAGTCTACAAAGCTACTGGTTAACTTAGGGAATGTAAAAAAGTTATTTAATATTTCATATAATGTACTCAACGAACATTTATAAAATCATCAGTGAGTTTACAAAATTACCTTCAACCACCAGGGAATGTTAATAAGTCACCTCAAGATTAGATTTGGATTGGTTAGTTTAAGTGAGTTAGATTAGTTTAGACAATCTTTGATTAGTTTATTTTAGCCTAAGTTATGTTAGACCTAATTAGTTTAGGTGTATTTAGACTTATTTTCTAAATTTGTATCCACTTACACTAGATATTTAATAAAATCACCGGTAAATATAGATAATACAGTTCATGTTTCATACTATCATCAAACTGTATTGAGAAAGTTTTAAAATTATAGATAAATTTAGATAAATCCTATTATTTGTCAATAGAACCATCCGAAAGCTTTCGGTGATTCTATACATTCACTGGTTATTTTACAAAAAAATAATCCAGCACACTCACAGTAACATATATATACATAAAGCAGAGGACGGTGATTTGTAATTAGAAGGAACAAGGCAACATCTTACATAATTAATGAAATTTAAATGGAAGCTGCTAATAGTTTTTGCCGTTCATTTAAGTGAGAGTGGAGCAACTGGGACTTGGTTGTGTCAAGTGCCACGCCGCAGGGGTCCCACAGGCAGACGCTGTCTAATTAATCCGGGAGTTTAAAACTTGATGATCCAGTTTAAGTTCCAACACATAAATAAGGTAATTTTTTTTACACATTTGGCACCATTATACCAATAACATATTGAAAGGGATAGGAATGTGAGTGATTAAAAGGTGGACATTAAAACATTGTGTAAAATTAAACCTGATGGTTAGCTTGGTAGACAGTAAACGTCGGCTACCCAATTCAGAATTATTCATGCTATCTGTGACTTCATCCCTGCCAATTCTGAAGCAGAATGGAGGTCGGCAGAGATGCATGTAAATCTCACCAACTATTTTATTAGAAATACGCTTGAATATTCCTAAGAATTTTTTTTTCCAATCAGGACTAACTCTATTTTTATTGTTTAACTAGTTTATTTTTATTTTATTAGAACTACACGCTTGAATAGCTTATTTAATGTATATAAGGGGTGTGCTAGTACTCGAAAATTTGAGTTCAAGTCTAATTTTAAGATATGCTTGAATACGACTCAAAGATTTTAACAAAAGTCCAAAAGTTTGAGTAGGCCCATACTTAGAATTTTCAATGTTTTACTCGAAAATTTATAGTTTGATAATTTGAATAAATTGATATATAGTAAATTTCATAGCAAATAGAGTCCTCATTATTTACTTTTAACTAGTTAAAAAAATTCTAAAATTATATTGAATTTATTTAAAAATTTGAAATTGTATGATGATATATATTTTTACAAAAGAAATACATACCTAATAACGCCATTCTCTAAGGGCTAGGCAAGATACTGTGAATATAGTTCAAAAAATATATTCGTATTTAATCCATCCTTACTAACTTTCTTCACACTTCCCTATCCTTGTATACTTCCTTCGCTTTAACAACATCCATACACCAAGTCATAAATGATATTTAATTTTTAAAACTCTTAATGTTTCTCTTTTTCACATAATTCTATTGTCTACAACATGTAACCACGTCTTACATGCCATACTCCTTTCTTTTGATCCATATACTTTAGCTTCATGTATTTTTTTAGTCACTCAATCCCTACTCATCCTCTCGATAGGCCCAAACCACCATATAACACTTTTTTCACATATACCTATTGAATTCCCTTTCAAGCCGCATTTCTTCAGCACCCATTCGTAACTGACTATTGTCTATCCGAGTTTTTCAAAAATATTTTTAGATATTATTCCTACGGCATTCAACTTGCTCTTGTGTTTCTCCTGATAAACCCACGCTTAACAACCTTAAAACAATGTTGGTGTTAACACACTTTTATATACTGCCATCTTTGTCTCTTTGATACTCTCTTATTCTTTACAATAATCCACATACATCAAACTACTCTCTTGGATGCATTCACCCGTATGTCGATTTCACCATCTATCCCTCCTATTTTACAGACCATTCTACCCAGTTATACAAAATCATTCACTTTTTATAACTGTTTTCCATTTATACTAATTTATAGTTATAAAAAAGTTTATACTTATTTATGGTTTATGATGTATCTATCACAAAAATTCAAATTGTAATATTTCTGGTTCAAATAATGCTCAATATTAATCAAACTCTATGGTTTCATTCAAACTTAACTTGAACTCAGCTCTAAACTGAAAAATTTCTACTCTCACACCCCTTATATTATATAGTGGTTTTTATCATCGAGATCAACTAGGTACCCATTCGGGATGTGCGTGGGCCAAATAGCTTATATGTCATAACATCCCAATTATGATTTGTCTACAAAACAAATTAATGGACGGTAATAGTTTGGTTGTGTCACAAATTTCAGCAAATTTCATAATGCGACCAATCATTATAGTCATTATTAAATTTAACCCAAACGTTGGTTTACTTGTACATTTTCTATGATTATAAAAAGCCAAAATGGTAATAAGAAAACTTCATAGGAGCACTGATTAAATTTCCATCAAATGGAGACATAGTCAATGATAAGAATAATCCTAATTCATTAAACTTAGGTGATTATAAACAAGATGTCATAAAACGCCGATTCAAGCATATTTAGTTTTGTCCTATAAAGGGCCTAATTTGGGCTTAATTTTTCTAGGTTTCCTTCTGTGTTTGAATTCTGAACATAATTATTCAGGGAACAAATGTGAGGGAAGAGTTGTATTCTGGCATGTTATTATTAGTAATAATTGATTATTTATTTTGAATTAAATAAAAATACTATTATTACTTTTAGTGTTAATCCTATGAAAAGTTATTATTTATGTAAGTATAATTTATGGTACAAACTTAATCCTTTTTTGATCGTTTATATAACCTTATATTTGGACAAAATATATAAATCAAAATTAATAATTTTTTCCCCCAAATAGTGGGAAATCGTCCGACAGAATAATTCCTGTGATGTATTAAAAAAAATAACTATTATGTTTTTTCAAAGAAAAAATTATGTATTAAACAATGTTTGTATAGTCAAAGTATTTATTAAAATAATTACTTTCATCATCATCTTTTAAAAGAGCGTTGAAACAAACTGCAGATATTTAGTTGTCTCACAATATTAATTTTGCAAGATAGTTGATTATTTAAAAACTATGATTTACTAATAAATTGAGTTGAAATAAACAAAAATTGATACATGACTTAAGAGAGTATTTAAATTAAACATTTAAGAGCTATAATGTTATTTTTTATATATAAATCGTCAAAATATATAATTTTCTCATTTTAAAATAATTTGCCGCCAAATGCCACAGCTATACGATCAAAGTAAATGTATATAATCATAGATCTAGCCTTACTCTAAAACATAAAGACGTTTTAATATGGACACAACAGTAATTGATTAGATAATTGAAGATAGTAAAACTACCATTCGCTCAAGAAATATCACAGTGTGAGGAGATTTCCTTCCAAGTAGCGGCACCCTTAACAGTAGTGGGTGGCTCTCTTGGCTACAACGTGGCCATCAATTCAATTCCATTCAATGACATTTCTAATTAGTTTATTCAATGCTCAACAGTTTTTCAATCTGAACAGTAGAATTAAACGTTTGTATGGTTCACAGTGTTAGTACATAAAAGATGTATTATGCAATACTAAGAGGTTCATTGTATAGACAGCGTCTCCGTTGACAGTTTTATCAATCATACTAGTTAATGATACGCCAAATTTCAGAGATAATACTATTAACAATTATTATAGCTTAGCATGATGCAAGTATTTATTTTATATGTTCCCCACCTTAGAAACCACCCGGTTTATTCGGATACCTATAACCTTTCCATGACTTGTTGACCAGATAAGACTGACACCTTTGTTTGCGTGTTCACTAGTGTGGGTAAGATTAATTTATAATTTAAATATCTCTAGGGCATGTGTCAAGAAAATTTCGCCCGGGAAAACTGCGCCATCCCAGAAAAAGAGTAAAACTACACCCTCTCATGAATCATCACACTAATAGGTGAGAAAAGTGCACCCCCACGACCTTGTTTGTCTCACCAAATAATTTTAACAAGGTGATTTAGGTGCACCTTTTACACTTTCCTCACAACCTTTCCATTTTCACCGTTGTAGATCGGTCCATAGCATCATTTTGTTTAGGAGGGTGGGTATTTAAAATGACTCATCGCGCATCATGAAGTCTTGAGGAGGTCAAAGTATATCGATTCATTGCATCTGTTGTTTAGGTTAGGTTAGGTTATGTTAGGTTTTTCAATGAAATAAAGATTAGTGTGGATCTGTAGGAATTTGATATTTACGTATACGTTGAAGTTACCAAACTAGTTATTGACGACCTTTTATTCCAATTTTTATATCTAGGCTAGACTCTTCAAACCCCTTGTTTGGTCTTTGACGTACTTGTTTTGTAAGTGTGTAAAAACGAGTGTGGAGCGCAATTTTCTCACCTAATCGTGTTATTATTGATAGGAGGGTGCTATTTTTCCCTTTTTTCTGGAGAGGCGTAGCTTTCCCGGACACCATTCTCCCTAATCCCTGGGTATGACCATACTTATGAACTGATCGCTGCGATAAAAAAAAATGTCACGACCAGAATGTCAGAACGACAAACAATGCTATTTATATAGGAGACCCAAAATTGCTCACGTTTGCGAGCAAATCGCTGTCGCTAGGCAGTTGTTGCGTAATATGGCCACCCTTATATACACCGTGTTTGGTAATTGATGGGCAAAATTCAGAGAGGTAATTAAGGGGATACAATTCAGTGTAATTATGTAAGCAACCTGGTGACTGAAACCCTTCCTTCCCCCCAAAAAATGTGAGAGAAGTCACAGAGGCAGGTTGACAACGTGCACCCTCGACTGCGCAATCGACACGTGCCAGCAGTAGACTGTTGCCGGACCTGACTACTATGGACTTCTCAAGGGGAAATGTAAAATCACTAGTTTATAAAATGTAATATGGTCAGCGCAGAAGACTTGGTCACACGTGTTCTAGCGGCTTATGAGACGGTGGCAGGAATTTTTGAACAGATCCAGGCGCATATGGTTTGCCATCGAATTAGATGCATTGAAGATTCTGGAAACAATTTCAAACATCAGTCTGGCACGTTGTTACTGAGCCTTCTATGCCTTTTTTGGTTTTTGGTGAAAGTGAAATAAAGCAATATTACCTTGATTGATTATACTGTACTTAAACTATCTTATAAGCTACACCATAGCTGAACCAAGCAAAGTTAGATTGTTTAGTCTTGTTTTTATTTAATTAGTTACCCGATTATGTTAACTAAAGGTATAAAAAGCGTCACTCTCGCAATATATATGATGAGGAGATCAGGATTTATAATACAAATTGGGTGTACTTTAAGGGGTCTTATCATAAATTAGTTTACACGTTCTCTCCCTGAAAATGTAGTTATACATTATATAAATTCAACCATCCTCATCCCTGACATTAGCCTTATAACTACATATGTATGTAGTCAAAACTTACCAAAAAATAGCCATAACTTACTAACATTTTGGGCTGTACAAATGTAATATAAACTACCTACGATATTGTGTTAAGGGCGAGGAGGGTTCAATTATTTAGGACAAACAACCCTCAGTATACCCAACCAGTATTTGAACCAAAGTCTTCCCGTCATCGTCAAATCAGTCTGAAAGTAATTTATCATGGATATGGGTGGTAAGCTTGACCCCTCTTAGGGTAAACAGAGATTACATTGGTTGTGTCTTTCATATATAATAGATATAATTAAAGGATTGTGAGAGTAATTTTCGTACTCTCTCTTGAATATTATCAAATATAACGATCAAATTAAAAATGTATCCTGTGAAATCTTGCTATCGTTGATTAGGGTTAAATACCATTAAAACTACTCTTTTAAATGATAAATGCTATTTGAATTTTATTTAATAATTTTTTTACCCTTCAAAACAGTGTTGCCAGTTGAGGATTTATTTAAATAGAATTTAGACACTATTGGATACATTTCATTTTCAAGCACCTTGAATAAAAATAAACTTATCATTATCTTGAATGCATAGTATATACAATCGTAAAATCGAATTGATATTTTATATATATACAAAGATTTTATAAATATTGAGAGAATTTAATAGCAAACTATTTTTATTGAATTTTGTATATAATTATGTTTATATATGAGTGAATGGTAGAAATGACAGTGCTCTCTTCGCTATACAAGTTTGTTGGTATATCTAATGAAAGGTTTTAAACTGTATATTTGCAATAAAGTAAAAAAAAAATCTTAGCTTTCTATAGGATTTTAGAGTAACGCTGTTGTTTGTAAAGAAAAGATACTTGACTTAGGTGAATTTTGCATGAGTATGACGATTAGTTATAATTATCAAGGATTAAAATTTTATTAAAATAAACTGTAATCAATACTATTTTATATTTTTTCTATGGAAATGAACCACCGATTTTTCACTGGTCACTGAACAAAATAATAATGGTTGTATCCAAGTGGTTAATTAAGAGGCGGGTTACTAAATAATTAATTTAAGTCGTTAAAAAACTGTGTATATGTACAGTTTATGAAACATGAAATACCAAAATCTTTCCAATTTTTCTTAATCCTTTAATAAATATTATCTAGACGAATATACCCTAAACTCAACCTGTTCGAATATCAGGACCGGTAAGGTAAGATCCACTATTAAATATATTAACATTTTTTATATACCACTTAAGAGGATATTAAAAAAAACACCGAGTTGAAAAATCCTCAATCACTGTCAAGTTCAATGCATAAAAAGGGGCTTAAATATTTTGTTGTCTTACGTATCACGCTCCGGGAGCAAGATTTTGGTCGCGTGGTTCTACTCGGACTCAGATGTTTGAAATGCATACGTTTCTCAGGGGTAAACAAATTTTAGTATTTTTAAATCTGATAAATTTTACACAGTATGCCTGTATATTTCAGTGCTCTGGGCCTCCTTATTACTGCCCCCCTGCTCAACATATTACTACACAGTTGGCTATTTACATAACTACGTCAATGAAGTATGTAACAGTAGGGATTAGGAAGATAGTCTAGAGTAAATGTACTCAAATTATCGTGAGGAGGAAGTGAGTGGGATTATTTTTAGGAATTATTACCTCAATACCTTATTCCGGGTCTCTAGCTCCAGCCTCCCCAACATCGGAAAAAAATATAATAAGGAGAGGGGCTCCTTTTACCTCGTGCCCACCCGTTTGATAGATTTTACCTAAAAATAATATTAACCCCTTGTCTTTAATGTTTCCATCCAACATTTGAAATTAAGGCCTACTCCATCTTGTAGACCCTACGAGATGCAATATTACCATTCTACACTAATGTCTAAAAGGTATTGACCATTGCAGAATTCGATGAATTTATTTATATTTCGCGATATTAGGTTTAGGTCAGGGGCGTATCCAAGGGGGGAGTTGCGGGGGGGCCGGGCTCCCCCCGAATCTTAAGACGAAAACTCAGGGAGTTTTTTTTAATTAGCACCACGTTTTACTATCCACTCGGGTTATACGCCTTTGTACTAATTACTCTACTTAAATCTAGAACAGACACAACATCCAGCCCCAGCCGTTAATTTATTCAGTGTGAATTGGGAAAACAACATTTCATCAATTATAAATTTTTTGGCCATGCGGGGAATCTAACCGGAGATCTTTAGCTCCGAAGGCAGAGACTCTACCGACTGAGCTGATGTTTAAATCAAGGATATCAGAGAAGATTTCCTCACATTCGTCCCAGTTTATGATATGACTGGTGCTGGCATTGCTGATACAATAAAATTACAAATTTCAAGTTTTGGACTTGATCTTCAGAATGTGTGAGGCCAAGGCTACGATGGAGCCTTAGAAATGCGGGGAGCATTTACTGGTGTGCAAGCAATCATAAAACGTGATTTCCCTAAAGCAATATATACTCACTGCTCATCTCTTTGCCTAAATCTGTGTTTAAGTGACGCTGCCAAAACACCTGATATTGTAGAGAAACAATTGCGAATGCAAGAAGTCAGCAGTTTTTTTAGGGCTTCAGCAAAGCGTGCCAAAGATTTGAAAGATATTTTAGTGTCAGCAGGAAAGGGAAATACTGTCCTCAACAAATACTGTGAAACAAGATGGGTGGAGAGACACGATGCTGTTTCAGTATTCCATGAATGTTTCGAGTGTATCGTTGAAGCATTGGAAACTATTATGAGCAACAAAGCAGAGGCAAATGGCAACGCTACTTCTCTTCACAAATGTTTATGTAAGTTTGAATTTATCATCACTCTTACTATTATGTCAAAAATGCTATCCATGACATACATAACATAAAAATATCTACAAAAAGAATCTGTAGATATAAGTTAAGATTTGGTTAAAATTAGTATGACAGAAAAGTTTTTTGCTGACGTGAGGAAAAGGGGAAAAGAAGAATTTAACAAACTGTTTACAAAACCTGTAGACATATCTCATAAATTGGAAGTTCCTATAAAAGGACCAAGACCAGTAGGCTCTCAGAGCTACAGAGCAAATGTTGAAACCGAATTCCCAGAAGAATACTACCGACGGATTGTATTCTATCTTTATTTGGACGAGATATTAGCTTCATTGAAAGGGAGATTTTCAAACCATAGAGATCTATTAAGAGGACATGACTGTTTAATCCAGTAAACGCCGTCAACAAAAAGTTTAGCGACTTGTTACCGGCTTTGGAGTTTTACAAGAATGATATGCAGCACACCAGCAGAGATATATTGGGAGCGGAATGGAGCCTTTGGGCGTCACACTGGAAAGCTACAGACTCGCCAAAGAATGCTGTTGACACATCAACCTTTTTAGATCAAAAAATGTTTCCTAATCTAACAGTTCTATTAACAATTTCGGCAATAATACCAGTGACCACAACATCCATTGAAAGGTCATTCTCGACTTTGAAGAGACTGAAGAATTACCTGCGCAATATCACAGGTGAAGACCGGCTATCATCTTTAGCTTCAATGACTGTACATAGATACATAAAAGTGAGTATCTCAAAAATTATCAATCACTACAATTAAAGCAATAGAAGATGCTCTTTCACTTAAGGGTTTGTGATTTTGTGGCTTGTGCTAATAGTTTTTATTAACCTTATTTGTTTTATTTTAATTTTTTTGACACTATGGTTTCCCAAGATTTTTAATGCCTCTGTTGAAAATATAATCAATATTTAAACACTATTTCTTTCATTTGTATTAGTTTTATTTAAAATTACTACTATGCTAAATACTATTTAACTATTATTAATTATAAAGTTAAAGAATAGTTGTAAAAATCGTAAATTGTTACCATGTGTTAAGAATTATTAAACATAATTCTACATTGTGTTAGCCTCCATATTTTATTTTATCCTTAAACAGTTATACAACCTAATGTAATGACCAAACTAAATGCCTATAAAGTAGGAAGTATTCCTCTTACAAGCTACATCACTGGTTATTGGTTAATAATTATTATTAATAATCTAAAACTATGATTATTGCTGAGAATTGAGAAATACAGTTTCTTTACATATTTTCAAAAATAGGCTTTCAGATATTGAGCCCCCCGGCCCTCCCCAACTTGAATCCTGCATACGCCACTGGTTTAGGTTACAATATTTTTAATAAGTGAATTTAATAAGTTATTTTTATTAGCGTTTAACCTTAACATGTTGTAAGACGTGCTGGTAAAGTACTATTAATGTTTAGCTATTTTAAAATATTTTTAGTTACTAGCACGAGATACATAGTGACCTAATTTTTTTTTCGACGCGTCTTACTACCTGCTCAGGTTACACGCATCTATGATAATTGCTCTATTGGAATAGGGAGGAGGAAGGAATCATTTTAGAGATAGTCTACAAGTACTTGCGTTAAAGAAGGGTGGGCATCCATTGAGGGGGGAAATCCTCAGTTGACCCGACCAGGATTCGAACCCTGATCTCTCCATCATCGGCAGGACAGTAATAATCTATAATCTAGGAATGCGTCATGTTTGTAAAACCACCCCAGGTCCACTCTCTGGATTTGAGCCTCATCCTCCACGTCACGTATTTATATTTATTGAAAGCCTAATATTATTTAGTCACCAGTATATGTGTGTGTGTGTGTGTGTGTGTGTGTGTGGGTTTTTTTACACCTGGTTCTACTACCAATTAGGGCTAACCGTGGGTTTAAACTAATTGTACAGAGACGAGAAAGGTAGAATTAAGGTACCCACATTTGAGTGACAGTAAAAGCTTATCTGAAAGCTTAAAACTTTACAAAATCGTCTTTTATGTTTTCACATGCAAATCCATGTGTTCACTAGCAGTCATTTTTGAAATGTTTGGTTAAATTTAGTTAATCATTTTTAGTCAATGTTGGTTTTTTACTCTGCATTTAATCATTCTCTTAAGAGGTTGTATGTTTTTTCTATCAGACCGTAATTTAATCACTCAGGCAATCATGTGTCTACACATCTATTCATTTAATTAAAAAAAATTAACTATGTTGAGCAAGAGGGTCAGCCATACAAAAGTCAATAAAAAGTCAACTATAGTAGCTGAACAAGATCGAAAAAACATGTTTTGTAATATAATAAATTAAGAAAAGAATATATTAAAAAATTTCAAAAGCTTGAAATAAAAATGTTCAAGCCGAGTTCAATCAAAATGTATGCACTCATAATCTTTCAATTGATTATAACCCGGAAAAATACGTATTTTGTAGTGACGTTCAGATAGCGTACATGAGTAATTCAAAAGGTTGGATCTTCTGTATAATATTTTGAAAACTTACTAGAAGTAGTATTTATATTTACATTTAAAAAACAACTTAGTAAATAATCAAATATTAGATGATTAAATTAGAGATAAGTTCCAGATTAAATTGATGTAGCTGGGAGGACACTTTACTTTGGCAACAATAAAGTCCAAACTTATGAGTTAAAATGGGCTAAAAATGACTATCCTTAATGTGTTGACTATTAAAATAAATTGTATTATAAAGTATTCACTAACGATGAAAAACGATACTTATACAACTTTTTTAATCCTCGCTTCCAAACCAAGGTTATTAACGACATCATCTAAAGGATAGAGATTTGGACGATAGCTTAGGCCACTGGTTCTCAAACTGTGGGATATCAGGTGATCCTCACATGAAATTAAAGGGAAAAAATTAATGTTATTTGAAAGACAAAGTGTACAAGTTTGAGAAGTTAAGTCTTATAAGTCAAGAGGACAGGTAAGTAACAGATAAGAGTTTTAATAATTCGAACTAGATGGGACCTAGACCATGTTGGAGTAGTGAAAACTTAGAATAAATGTAATAATATAGGGTCAAGTAGAACGAAACTCTGCATTAAAGAGTGGCATTAGATTCAAAATATACTGGATTGCTGGATATAATTGAAATGTGTTTTGAACTACGGATGGATAGAGAAGACTGAATTTCCCCATGTAAGTTATCGTTGAGGTTTTTCCATACTTTCTCCCAAAAAGTGCTGATGCATTTTATATGGCTACATTTTCACCCACCCCATGGATTTAAATCGTCAAAACTCCCTTTGTTAAAATGTGAAGAGTAAACTAAAATGACGTATGGCTAAAACTGCAATTGTATTTATATCTATTTTTATAAATATTTAAAAAATATATCATCTTTATATGTTGGAGGTTTATAAAAATAATTTTTTTATCGGTTTGATTTTAAGTATGTTTCAAGTGAGCTCTGACTTATTTTAACTTTTACTTTATCATTTCAAGAGAAAGAATTGTAGTCGTGAATAAAAATTCTCTGGGTTTTAATTAATATTAACGTGCTACATAAAGCAAAACCCGAAAAAAGTGTATTTTACAATTCCTTCCATCCTGGTGTGGGTCTGTCATTCTGTTTATCTGATTGTTTGTCTGTCCCTGGCCATGGATACACTTCGACTTTGTGTGTGTGGTTTATTTTTTATTTTTTTATATTCTATTGTGCTATACCTAGTGCTATACCTCGGGAAGTTTTATTAATTTTGACCATGTACTTCATATTAATGGTAATTAATAAATGAGTGATTTTTTGACTTACGAATTTTTCCAAAATCTCCTTAACGATTTTTTTTATGAATAGTTATGGAGTGGTTACCTCCCAAATACTTATGAATACTTGTTTTTTGGGTAAACATTTGTTAAAGGGTAGTTTATAAATAAAGTATTTTCGAAATTTCGAAATATTTTGAAAATGACTTTTTTTTACGAATATCTGATCGAGTGCTAAACACAAATAAAATTGAATATATGTTTTTTGGGAGAAAATGTGTTTAACGGTAGCTTACTGATGATATTTTTTTTAAATTAGAATACTTTAAAAATGTGTTTGGCGATTTGGTTAAAAGTGGTTATATGTTAAGTTTCTTACATTATACATAATTATATGGGTATTTTTTCATATAAAACTATTTTATAATAGCTTAGTGGCAATTGATTTATATTTGAATTTTATTGAAAATAAAATAAAATTTTGTTTGGAATTGAAATTGAGTGACCAAGTTACCTTATTAATTTAAAAAAATTATCATTGATTTTCTAATCAAATTAATTGGATAGAAGCTTACTTATGGGAATTGATAAAAAGTTTAAAAATGTTATATTATGTTCTTGACTATTGAGATTAAAATGGATATCTCGAAATAGTTTTGCATGATAAATAGGAATACGTTCTCATTTTTACAAATTACAGATAATTTTAGGGTAGGTTACAACTAACCAGTCTTTGAAAATAGGAAATTTTATTTAAAATTTCAATACTTTCAAAATGAAAGACCTAAAAACGGGGATGGCAGAAATTTCTACCAAAATTTCCATAAATATTTTTTTTAAATCAGTTGAATAAAAATTGAAATTCTAGGTAAATATAGAGGGTTAACTCAAAATAACCAGATGCTTACGCACATTTAAAATTGAAATGGGAACCAGGAAATTGTTTGGGCTGGACATCTTCAAAATATAAATAACAACCATTTCATCCATGTGGCAAAAATTTAGAATTTAGGAAGAAAATAGAGGGATCACTCCAGAATCACATAAATATGTAAAATGTAAAAATGTAAATATGTAAAATTTGGAATTACAAAAAAATATGAATTAGAGGTTTGAGCTTACTCAGATTAAAAAAAAAACTTATAAAAATAACTTCTTTGCCACCTAAAAAAATAGTTTCATAAAACCAAACAACTAAAAATAAATGAACACTAAAACCAAAGATTTTCTAATAGGATGCCCATCATCCTTGCAATTACATAGACAAAAAATTAAGAATAAGTTCTCTTAAGAGCGATGTAACAATAATTAAAATAAACAACCTCTGGCCATATAGCTCAGTGACAGAGATTGGGAAAGCATGATGCTCATTTATTCAACATATTTCTGTAGCACTGTATATTTTTTACCTCTTTCTCTTTGGTGGAATCTGATTCTACTGTAATATTAGCAACATGTTTTTTTGTTAAAAATGTGTATTGTTTTGATTAACTTATCTTAGGATTTTGCTTAGTCAGAGAATTAATTGCCAATGCTCTTTTCTGTATTTAGTTTGTAGGCTAGGTCATATTTTAATTAAGAGATTTTATATTTATTTTAATTTATTGAATGACATAATTGATTTGAGATTGACAAAATTATCTCAGATTTGTGTGATGAAGAACTATAAAAAAGATAGTGAAACAATAGCCGGAACTATTGTTAATGTATTTTAGTGAGGATAACACCTCTCCGATATCATATTCTGAAAATTGTAAAATGACACCTGGACACGGGTCCGTGTCCAGGTGTCATTTTTCAATTTTCAATATAAAAAAAGATGTTAGCTGGATGTTGAAAGTTATAATTTGATATAACTTAGATGTCACTTTTCCGAAAGAAAAACGGATCGAACTACTAGCACACAATATGAAAGACTGTGTGCTATTGTGTCATGATATTTTTTTGGTAAACTATTACTATTCTCTTTATTTATACATTTTTATCCCAAAATCCAAAATAAGCATTGTTGGGCATCGTCTCATAATATTTTAATCGCTACATAAATATCACTACTATATTTATTTAAGCTTTATTGATTTATTAACAAAACCTTAATAAGCTACAGCAAAATACTTTGAAGTGATTTTATGGCAAATACTATATATAATCCAAGGAAGATTCCCAACAAATTTTATTTTAGAGCAAAACTTTGTTAATCTAGATAATACTAAATGGTTTACCCAAAATATAAAATGTTGAAGATACATTTACAGCCTGGCTTAACACTCTAAAAGCATCACAATGGTCCACGGTTGAGACTGCAATGGACATAATAGATTTTACAGGTTTTGTCTAATCTAAATTTTTGAAAATGATCGGATGTAAAATTGAAATGTTAGAAGCACTATAAAAACTAGTTTTACACAAATTAAACTCATAATTACTGAAAACTTATAATCAGTGTTGTGATATTAAGTCTAAATATATTCTTCTCAAAAAAAAAAGTTGTATCTTATGCCACGTGAGTTAATGACTCAATTATTAATAGTCATGTTTTTTTTTCTACCAACTAATAAAATTTAATCACACTCTGGTAATGGTTTATTGGCTTTCTGGTCGTTTGTTATTGGACTACTTTTAAAAAGATGGTCACTAAACGACTTATTCTTAGAAGTAGAGAGGCTAGTTTACTATGCATGGCAACCTTATTAGCGTGGATAGAGAAGTGGAAAATCTTTGTTGGAAACAATTCGAATCTATAGTTTTGACATTTCCATTAACAGTAATATATTTTATGGCAAACTTTACACCCTATACTTCGTGACCAATTGTGCGAATAGGTCCGTATGTTATATCCCCTAATATTAACAAATTCTACAGTTTGTGGTCTATTACATTAATAATACGTTAAGAAATACCTTTTAGAAAACATTTACATTTACATTTTGGGGGTCAAAAAACATATTTGTGGGAACGTGGACTAAACACCAAGCTTATACTATATTTGTTCCTGGTGATAAGGTGGTGGATTTAATCTCATTAGGATATTATTATAATGGTTTTCGCCAAATCATTTCTCACTCCATGTTCAAGCAAATGCGTGTGCATTTCCTTTATTTGTATACCATACTCATGTCTATCTCAATAAGGTAGTTATATATGGATAGTTTTGACATGAAGTGGGACGCTGTGAGACCAAAATATTTTATTGTATACGTATTGATAATATATAATCAAATTAATAGCAATATAGATCCCACGGCTTGACGTATTGCAGTAGTTTTAATAGCGTTTTTAAATGTCAGATACTCTTCTTACTGCCATGATCTTACTATACTTCTGAGGTTCTTGTGGGGGAATTAAAACAAAAAACCTAAAAAATCAGGAATCATGTGTTTTGGAATCTATTAAAGATAAAAGGTCCCATTTATACTATTTTATCAAGTCCTAGAGAAAATTATTTAGGGCGCCACTTAGTTGAAGAGGAATATTCTCACACTGATTTATTACTTATTAGAACCCAAATTCTGAAGCTTCAAAGCCATTAAAGCCTCTCTCATTTATGTAGATATAGGTTATGTTGTGACTCTGTTGAAAAAAATACTTTATTGGTTTGAGGAAAGCTATTGATTGTTTCTTAACCATTAAAGTTATTCTCAGAAATACGATTTTATTGCGTTAAACTTTTCTGAAAAAAAAAAACCTAGCTTCACATTTTCAGTTTATTTAAAAAAATTAGTTAAAATAAAATATAAATAATTATATAAAGACAAAGTGATACTATTTTCCTTAATTTCTACTTAGAGGATATTTTTAATATCAAATTAATAATTGCTGATAAATCTGAAATTTCTCGACACTTGGATAGCGATTCAGCGTTCTGGTAGTCAGCCTTCTTAGTATAATATTTATATTCAAATTTTGTAAGCAGTGACGCTTAAAACCCCATAAACACAGGTTGATGAATTCATACTTAAATTAGTGGATGCATTCATACTAAAATAAAGATAGCAGTTATCACGAGATAACAAGTGAAGTGGCTACTATAAAATAAAGAACGTGGACTCTCACGGTCATTATTGTCATTATTTATTTTAGTAGTTAACTTAAGCAACTAAAATTAAATATATTTTGAACATGGCAAATTAATTTAAAAATTAATTTTTATGTATACTTTAATTATGAATATATCTACGAAAAACATTTAATTAATCCTACTTCTTTCAAATATTATTTTGAGTTAAATTTTCGAGATAATTGGTTTAAAATATAGGGAAATCATTGTTAAATATTCAAAAACAATACTACAAGTAAAATCGAATCATTATAGGTAGATATATCAGTTAGAATCTTTAGTATGTCTACTTTGACTTATTCATACGTCATTTCATGTAATCTGCAGCTATAATTTTAGATATATATAATCAAACCTATAAAATAACAACAAAAAATAATAGATATTTTGACCAAATAAAGCCTCTAAAAGGCTTTTCCTTAAAATTATACTGTCTCGTTTTATTAATTTGTTCTAACTCTTCGCTTAAGATTAAGACTTACGCCAATAACAATTTACGCACTAGTTTACATTATAGTGGCTTTTTTTTTTTTTTTTGCTATAGAATTCTTGATAATTGGTTGCTCACATGGTAGACGCCGATTTGTGCTGAAATCAGTATTGATACATGTACTAAACCTCATACGTGTGTTTGGGGCACAAAAGGTTATCTTTGCAGCCGAGATGAAGAAGAGAAAGGCCACCTCGTCCAAGTCACAAAACGTGGTCGTGCCGAGCTTCCTCAGAAGTTCCACCTTCGTGTGTTGGGAAGTTGAAGGCATTGCTCGGTGCAGTCTTGAATAACAATGAAGTGTTTCCCCAAAACAAGATTCCCATCGCGGGAACACTTTCCAATACTAGACTCAAACTCTCACAATGGATTCAGTGATGTGGAAATTCCTGTTCCACACAGATTTGGTTCGAGTTGTAACGGTCACTTTTTTTAAATCTTCTCTTTTATTCAGTAAAAAATATCTTACAATATCTACATAGAAAGGAAGAGGTTCACTTTTGCTAAACATGTTTTTTTGTATTAAAAATAATAAAATAGGGTGTTATATAAATTAAATTAATTTAAAGTACAAAACTAATCTAAATGAATGTATTTATACATAATTATCTAAATTCACAGTTTTACATTGAAAATACTTGATTATATTGAGCTGAAACGTGACAGTCTAAGCTGCCATATGAAACAAGAAATAACTTAAAACTTTCTTAAATTAAATTCAAATTAAAAAAAAATCCCGAGAGTTGGGAAATTTTAGGTAACCTGTTTATTATTATTATTATTATTATTATTATTATTATTATTATTATTATTATTATTATTATTATTATTATTTGACACACAAACACACACACACACACAAAGCCCAGGCATATTTTAATTTAATAATAATATAGTATTTTTCTTATGGCGCTTAGGGCTATAAAACTAAATATAATGTATATGTGTATATATAAATAGAAGCTGTCTAATAAGCAAGAAATTATAGTTAGTTCCATTTAATGTAATTATTTTGTTAAGTTGGCATGTCCATTAGACATTAAAATGATTATGCTTGTCGGAGAAGAGATACACAAGAACATATGTTGCAAAGTATTTCAAAATAGTGTGCACTGCAAGGCGTGGCCGTTTTACGTCATCTTCCAGGCGTAGTGCGCCTTGCGATGATCTTGAGTTTGCCTTTTCGGACTACGTCGTGTATGTGATATGTTCCGAGGACCAGAGTGATTCATTTATTTTCAAGCACCGAGTATTTCCAATAAAATTGTTCTGTTCATAATTTGGTTTAATCTGTCATCGAAAATGACTTTCTAAATCCGTAGGAACGGTTATAAAAGGTGTTGGACATCGATGGCTGGTTTCCGGGAAAACTCTACAAAGTGTCTTTACTCCTAAATAACGAGATTACGATCTAAAAGGTTTAGCTTCGACTGAAGATTTGTCGTTAGAACACGTACGATGGTAGCTGGCGTACTTTAAACCCAAGAAATAATACAATGGACCCCGAGAAGACTAACCTTTGACCACGTAGTGCCTACCCTAAAGTTCTGATGCCCATGAGAAAACTCACTCTCGTGACTGTTTTACGCTCAGATGGGAACATTCTCCTTCAATGAACCTGAGAGTCAGTCTCCTATTTAAAATGGATTAAGTTTATGGTTATATTTTTGAGGATTTTCTCATCTGGTACTTTCATTATGGCCTTGTCATCTAAACTCACAAAGAATGTAATGAATATTACGAGAGGATTTAGACCATATTGATAGGTCATGAATTATAGAAGAACGTTTAAAATAGTGATCAGGAATATTGCCTATGATTAATGTTTCTGGTGTGGACAAAGATTTGCTTTCCGAATCAGCACTGTGAGAATAAAAAGACAGGTATCTACTCATTCAGGTTGTGTTATGATGCTATAATACGAGGATAAATATTTGGGTTGGTTTTCATCAGAGAAAATGAAGGGATCTTGATAGAAAGACACTCTGTAAATTGATGCATAAATTGATAATGATATTTCCTCCTTACACTCCATGTCCATAGTTTTGAAATAGCTTGAAATTCTTCTACTTCCTGGTCTTGTTAAGAACGCTCGAGGCATTACAGAATGGGAATGACACTGAAAGGTTGGTGAGAAGCAGCTATACATTTATATTCACCTTGCTCCTCACTTGTTCAACAGAACACTCATCACCATTAATACACAAGTAAACCCCATCCAAATGTCCAAGTATTCATACTATTTTACAACAAAACATTCTTTAAAAGTTCTGTGTTGTCATCAGCACCACCACTTAATAACAAATAATTATTTAAAAAAAAATTCTTATAAATATAGAGACCAAATTAATTAAAAGTCATGCTTTTTTGAGCCTACAGAAGAGGGTAAGTGGTTATCCTATTGTATAGCAATATTATTTTGATTTGTTGAACAATCTGAAATATAAATTCTAATACTTTCTGAAATGGGTACAATCTCTCATATTATTTGTCATGAAAGTGGTAAAAAAAAGAGGCTGTTGCAAATTTAAAAATAATCTTTAACATTAACACTGGCAACAAAATATAATATGTAGTCAACAGCAATATAAAAATTTTTCCTAAAGCTGGTCAAATTCATCTTGTAGTTATTTATATTTTAACAAACAAAGAAAGCACGGAAAGTTGTTAAGGTTTATACAAGTATGATTATTTTCATGTGAAAGTAAGATTCATGTGCTTAAGGAATAGTTAAATTTTAAAATGTATATCGTACACTATTAATATTATTTTAGTAATATAAAGCTACATAGGGGTTTACATTAATTCAAACAATGTTAAAGTTTAAAAAAACTATTAAATTGTAATACTTACTGGTACATAAATTATTTGTCGATTAAGAGTGGCAGATCAACTCCGCTTACTCGAGTACACATGAGATATTTTTGGCAGTGGATTCATTTTCATTTATTACCTCTAAAAATATTATTAAATATGCTTCAACAAAATAAGCTCTTGTACATGACAAATTAATAGAGGTTTCCTGTCGATTTTTACTTTCTAATAGAAAGTATTGAGATAATTAAAAATTCGATAATGAGAAAAATTAACATTTTATGTAAACACAAATCCCCCAAAAAACTGATTTTACTATTCTGTCGGTTCCCGTGTATGTCTGTTTTTATGTTTCATATCTGCCCTAAATAGTGTAGATAAATGTATATATCCCAGATGGTTTGTAAGAATCGTAGCAGAAAATTACCGATAGAACCGTTACAACAGTAAATAAAACCACTTTCACATATTCATTCATTTAGTCATGTGATCTTCAACTGTCACTTTTAATAGATAGCATCAAGTCAGTTAAAATATTAATAATAATAATAATATGCAAAGATTGTCTGAAAAAATAGGTTTTTATATTAGCCCTGTTGCTATTGATCGACTTTTAAGGGGACGGCTTCAATAATTACCATATTAGTTAGTTACCTAATATTTTTTTAGGAAATGTAAACATGCAAGGACATGACCTATTTTCGATAGTAAAATCACCTTGTTCATTGGACAAATGTGTCTAGTAGTTATTATAACATACAGTTAAATTTAATTCAGGGAGAACATTTAAAATAAATGGAAAATAAATGTAGAAATCATATAAATTGAAATGACTGTTTAAAATGGTAGTCTCATAACATAGCTTTGTTTTTCGAATATATTATTACTATAAAAGTTGAATTAGTAAATTTTATTGCGCCACTTATTAATACTCGTCCAGGCTACCAAAATTTTTATACTAATACGTTATGAAGACGCCCAGTGAATAGGAAATGTACCCACATTTTCGTGGAGTGGGAGTGTAAAACCATTAGGCAAGGATATGAAACCAGTCCTACCCATTCAAGGTAAACCAAGCTAGACGAGCTTGTCATTTAGTATGTGTGCCCACCGATGCAGGTAACTATTAAAGTTTATTAATTAACATTTTTCCTATGAACATTTATCCTGGTTGAGTAAATAAAAATACAAATGTTAGAACTATTTAAGTCAACAACCAATGGAGAATTTTCTTATGGACACTAGCGCCCATAGTTATCTTTGAATACTTAGTAACACATACCCCATCCATCGTAGGGAGAAGGAACTAAAAGGTCTTGTTTCCTAGACACAAAAAACTGGTATGTAGTAAAATTCTACAAGGGAAAAGGGTCCTGTCAGACGACCATTTATACCATAAACAATGTATACTTTTGTCTTATAGTTATACTAGAAATTATTTCACAACTCTCAGCAAGATCAGTCAGTGAATCAGTCTCCCGCCAACGCTTTGTAAAGGATATATTTAGTCTACCAAAATTAAAACGAATCATAAAACTGAACCCATCTTATAGTCCCACTAATTTAAAAATATAATCGGCTATTATTTATGATAACAGTATAAATATACTTTAAACGCTTTTATCTAAAGCCGAATAAATATTTTTTAAATGTCGTGTACAACGTTAATATGCAAATAAGCGATAAGTTTGAAATTTCAGAGAAATAGCTAGCCATTGATGGCCAAAATAGTGATGCTTTTTCTTGTACTTTATTTGTATTAAGCTGACTTATTTCAAGTTAATTATATTACCTGGTTTGTGGAGTTAAGCTATTGTAAGATAAATACAGGTAGATTAGTTCATTTAATTTGAAATTACTTTGTTTGAATCCAATATATTGTCCTTGAACTTGACTAGTTGTTGGATAACTTGTAGTCGCTTTTAGTTATTAGGGTTATTATTTTACATTAATAATGAAAAAATCCATAATATAATATTTTGTTCTACGTGAATACCATGTGAACCGTTTACTTTTCGTCCACACTCACCTTGACGAATTACACTATGTGCTAATCTTACGAAAATAAACTACATTATATTTGAATAATCCAAGGTAAGCATACTACCTTAGAGGGTAATTTAATGGTACGCACCAATTTTCATAAGAATAATGCAAGATTATTTTTATTTGAAGCCTTTCTTTTAGAATGATATTTGGTTTTATATTCAAGCCAACACCTTAGCTCAGTCGTTAGCATGTCTGCCTGATGAGCTAAGGGTCCCGGATCCGATTCCCAGTATGGCCGAAAATTTATAATTGATGAAAAATATGGATTTAATCTTTCACATCGATTAATTGATGGCCTGAGACTGGATGGTGTGCCCGTCCTAGTCTTAAGATAGTTTATAGGGCATATGGAGCTACGACAGGCCTATCAAGCCGGTGGTGGAAAATATATATAGCTTGAATAAAAAACTGACCCATGTCATAAGATGGAGATAGTAATTGATGTATTTTATTTTAAATTAATTGTTCCAATATTGTAATATTTTAATCAACTTAATTCAATTTAAATGTATGTAACTCAACCTGTTATACTATTTTTAAACATAGTTTACTTTTTTTTTTTTCAAATGCAGACACCCTTGACACTCTTAAAATGTGTATATGTGTAAAGATCGAATGGGTAGAAGAACGTGTATAAAAAAACACGTATTAACTAAGTTTGATTAAAAACAATATTTAATTTTCACACTAAATAGTATTTATTATCTTTAAAGTTTTTTAGGCCAACTTCAGTATATTATTTATATTCTGGATCTCCTAAATAAAAGTATAAAGATGGGTCTTAGGTAAACTCATTAATTTTACTAAACTATCCCTAAAAATACTTTTTTTTATTTGATGGACCTACAAAGGAGTTTTATGTATGGTGATAAAAAACTATAAAAATTATAACAATTGAAATTTTAAGATTAACAAATACCTTTTAAAATACTGACCAACTTTTTCTTATGCTATCGATATATTTCAAAGTTTTGGAGGGAATAGACGAGATCAAAAATAGGAATCCTAAAATATATCAGAAAATTGTATCTATTTTGTGCATTCTTGGGCACGTGGTCTAAATGTCAGGCTCGTTTGATCTGGTACACCTGTGATAGAAGAGATCAGGGCTCAAATTCTGGAAGAGGGGGGTCAACTGAAAGTGTTCTTTCTTCCTTAAACGGTTTTACCCCCTTTCCCTCAATACTATTGGATACATTTCCACCAAATTATAGCTTCATTATCACTCTCCCCAACAAGCGTAATAATTAACAAACTTATAGCCCAGATGAGTATGGTAAGATGTAGAAAATAAACATAAAAATGTTTGAAAACAAATCTGAGTTCAGTAGAGGAAGAACGAGTTTGTTTTAAACGAGTTTTGTAAATTAAGCCTGTATGACCCCCCTCTCTCAAGGAGGGTGGCCTAACGTTCTCCGTCGGTAAGTCGTGTGACCTAGAGCAATAGCCCCTATGCCCTTGTGGCTAGCGTAGGTCCGAGGCTGGCGGGTTTACTTGCTCCGCGGGCAGACGTCGGGCAGACAGGTGTTTTATTGACACACCTGCTGTATCAATAGCAAGCACCTTAACTCCACGTCACGCAGTTAGCTTATTCGTATCTGTCAACCCAGCCCAGGGATGGCGAAACTTTTCCAACTAGTGTGCCATTTAAGGACTTAATGAATTTTGAACTAGTATGTCGCAATTCTTATTTACGTTTTTTAAATAAGTATTTAGAAATAATAACTTGTTGAGTACTATGAAATGCAGTGAGGAGCTCAAATCAAATTTAAAATAGTTTATAATTCTTACATTTTTAGAAGGAAAAGTTATTTAATTGTCAATGTGAGTGTATCATTAAATATTAATTTCAATTTGAGTTAAAAACAATAATAAAACCTTCAGTAAAAAGGACAATAAGTTTATATATTTGTTAAGATCATGATTTTACACAGTATTTTCCGTAATCTATCAGTTTCAAATATGTGGTTGTATTTTGCTATCCAATATATTTATGTTTGATTTATAAAACTTGTCTTGAACAACACACAAGGTGCATCTAAGTGTGAACCCAGACGATTTCTAACCGCTTACTTCGTAAAGCTCATTACGACGTGTTGAAATATTATTGGATTCAAAAAATATTAAATCACTTTAGGAAACGTTTAATTTATTGTGTATTTTTTTAATATTTACGTGGCAGCCAGTAACATGCGTGCAACAGATTTGCAATCCCAGCCCTATTTCATCAATACACACTTCGACTACTAAGACTTTAAAAAGTATATAAATGTCAAAACCAAACATAAGATGGTAAGCGACGATTTAGTAATAAGAAATGCACCGATGTTCCCGTTAAAAAAGGATAACACTATATATTGTGCTTAAAAAGAAAACTAATGGTAAAGAATGTATTTAATGACCCTGGGCTTCACAGTTGAAATCAGGCACACTAAACATGACTCCAAATCTATATATCTCATTAAATTAAGACTCTTGGAACTTATTCTATATGCTTACTCCTGATACGGAAGCTCTGAGTAAATTGATGATTTACAGAAATGAATATTAACATATCCGTATTTCTTACAGGAAGAATAGCGATAGTTTCTTTGAATAAAAGTCCTGCTATCGTGGTGTAAGCTATCAGATTTTCCTTGATTCTTTAACCATGTCCTACGTTCCGTTCCAGTTATATTTCTACTTATTAATTAATATAATATTATAAAGAAAGTTATGGTAGGATAGATATGTAATGTATTCGCATGTGTGTGTAAATAAAATGTATACCCAGCCGACAAATGAGCCTTTTACCTTAACATAACATCAACATTAAAACCAAGATGCGGTGTTAATAATGATGATGATGATAATAATAATAATAATAATATCAAACCGGCCTAAATGATCTTAACATCTATACCACGTGACCACCTGTGTGGGTCTGAAAATATATTTATAAAATAATTTGTATTTAAGGAGGATTAAATTTACCTAGATACACACTATACTAGTTTGGCTCTAAGTATTGATTAAATTAGTTCAAATTTAAAAACCATTCGTTTAATCCGTTTGTTACTTCGTTCAAGTTACCCACCCACATCTGTGAGTAGGTGGACAGAAGATTAAGACTTGGCTGGTGATGGTAAGTTTGATGTTTAAATCCCGTATGGGTATGATGGGATTGTTTCTCACGCTGACTCGATAAAAATGAGCGTATATCTTAATATGTATAATTCTTCTGTACGTGTGTATGTCACTGAACTCCTCCTAA
The DNA here is from genome assembly GCA_039000515.1 of Timema cristinae. Taxonomy (NCBI): domain Eukaryota; kingdom Metazoa; phylum Arthropoda; class Insecta; order Phasmatodea; family Timematidae; genus Timema; species Timema cristinae. Next base: position 44,103,003 of record JBCFYV010000012.1, read on the forward strand.
ACGGCTAGACCAATTTTGATGAATTTTTTTTATATGTGTTTCACTGGGTCCATGGATGGTTTTGATTCACAATTGAACCCGGTAGGTGGCGCTGCATTCGAGTTCTAGGATTTATTTTTATTTTTTAGGGAATTTAATTGAGGGAATTTTTTTTAAAAGATTTTTTGAATATCAGAACATGTAACCTCACAATTTCACTCCCCGCCACCACTACCCAATATTTATAATAATGAATATAATATGAATAATTGACCGTTAAAACCTTCTGAATAGTGAATAATTGATCTTCTTAGAATAATTCATAGTTATATTTGTGTACCAATAGGTGGAATTGATTTCGAATTCTGTGGTATTTGACGTACGCATAATTGAACTTCTGAGAATAATTCATAGCTATGTTTGTGTACCATAGGTGGCATTGATTTCGAATTCCGTGGTATTTGACGTACGCATCAATACATGCACAAGTCTCTTTCGTAATGGCATAACGTTGTTTTGACATTTAAATTTCTGTACGATGTGTTTCGATATTCCATGTATCACAATCGCGTCAGTATTGAGTGTATTTTTCATCAAGTGTACTCAAATACATATATTGGAAAAAGGTGTTAATGTGCTGTGTTGAAGTGAATATCTTACATGATCTTCCATACATTTAAATTATATACATGCGTATTCAATTACAATCAATCTAACCTGCAGATTTTTATTTTAAGTGCTTATTTGTATCGATGATTTTATAAAATTTACGAAGTGTTAAACGTTTCATCGAAAAAAAAAAAATGTAATCCATAAAATTAAAATATAAGTTGCTTATATTTTGGTGTTGTGTGTTTATTAAAGAACAATGCCACGTCTTCGTGGACGAGGAGGAAATATTGGTCGACGTACACAGAATTCACAAATAGTCCACATCTGTCGGTTAAATCGAACGGTAGAAGATCAATTGACGGACAATGCAAATTTAAGAGTCCAGGTTGCAAACACACGTGCAAATGAAAGTCAACAGCAACGCAACGAACGCCTTCGAGCTAATGCATTAAGACATTGACAGGAGCGTCAACGAGCCACTGACGCACACAGAGCACATGAACAAAAGCGCCTGCAAGTACATCGCGTATTGACACGTGCATCACTTCTCCGTCTTGCGTTCGAATATGAGTCGGACATCGACTAATCGTCACATTCACAAATTGTTATTGGCGCTATGGACAAAGAATGCCAACAATGCCATGCTTTCAAATACAAAGGTGAATCGACCGGTTTCTGCTGCGCGTCTGTAAAAGTTGTACTTCCACCATTAAATTCGCCGCCAGAACCATTGAAAACACTATTGGCTGGAGCCAAACCTCAATCAAAATTGTTTTTGAGTAAAATTCGCATATTCAATTCTAGCTTCCAAATGACATCTATTGGAGCAACAAAAATCGTTCAGAATGAGGATGGTTGCAATTTTGAATCAACGTTTAAGATTCAGGGCCAAGTATATCATCAAATAGGTTCTTTAACCTCAATGCATGATTCCGATCCAAAATTCTTGCAAATCTACTTCATGGGCGATGAGGAGCAACAAATAAACTCACGCTTCCAGTACAACCACATCGAGCAGATGGACGATCGAGAAATTATGGCGACTTTGGAACCGTTTTTGCGAAATCACAACCAGTTAGTCCAGTTCCTTTTTACCGTTTCAAACAGACTGCAAAACGACAACTACATGATCGTCATCAAAGCAGACAAAGTACGATTTGGAAAGCATGCGGGCCGATACAATTCACCAACCGTTAATGAAGTTGCAGTTGTTATGATTGGCAACGCATTTGAACGTCGAGATATACGGATCCAACACAGAGATATCATGGTTCACACAATTCAAGACAGTCATCGTTCTTACGACGCTTTGCAATATCAGTTGATATTTTGGGAAGGAGAAGATGGATATCATTTTAACATCAAACAAATAAATCCAGTGACAGGTATAATCTACATAAGATTTACTTTTTAATTTTCTGTAAGATTAATTTATTATTTATATTTTTACTTTGCAGGTGCAGAAACCAACAAGAAAGTGAGCGCGATGAATTTCTACGCATATCGGTTGATGATTCGTGCCAATGAAGACAACAACACTTTCCGATGCCACCAGCTGTTTCATCAATACATCGTTGATATGTATGCGAAAATTGAAAGCGAGCAATTACGGTACGTCAAGTATAATCAAGCGAATCTGTGTTCTGAGGAGTAGGGCCTACATTCATTTGCGTGATGCTATTGTCGGTAATGTCGGTAACGTAGATGGAACCACTAATATCAATAACATCGGTAGCGCATATATTCTTCCATCATCATATATAGGTAGTCCGCATCATATGCAAGAATACATTCAAGACGCCATGACTTTCGTGCTCGCGTACGGCCGACCAGATTTGTTTATTACATTTACGTGTAATCTTAACTGGGATGAAGTTAAAAAAAAATTATTGCCAGGTCAAACAGCAATGCATCACCATGATATCACTGCACGTGTATTCAAACAAAAATTAAAATCGTTGATGAACTTGATTACACATCACTCTGTATTCGGCGAAACACGTTGCTGGCTGTATTTTGTTGAGTGGCAAAAACGAGGTATATCGATAAAGAGTTGTTTGACATTGTTACCGATAACATGATCCATGGTCCATGCACTGCTCTAAACATTACGGCACCGTGCATGGACAATGGAAAATGTACGAAACTTTTCCCAAAAGCGTGTATAAACGATACAGTCACTAATATCGACGGTTATCCATTGTATCGTCGTAGAGACACAGATAATGGTGGACAATAATATCAATTGCGCATGTCAAAAGGTGGAACGGTTGACATTGACTATTGCTGAGTAGTTCCGTATTCGCAATTGTTGTGCAAAATCTACAAGCTCACATTAACGTTGAATTCTGCAGTTCAGTGAAGTCCATAAAATATATTTGCAAATACGTCCATAAGGGCAGCGATATGGCTGTATTTGCTGTTCAAAATGTAAATGATAACGACGAAATAACACGTTATCAAATGGGCTGATACATTAGCAGCAATGAAGCAGTTTGGCGAATTTTGAATTTTCCCATAAAAGAAAAAGACCCTTCTGTTATACATTTGGCCGTGCACCTTGAAAATGTACAGCGTTTTTCTTTCACAGAAAAGACTGCTCTACAACGAGCATTAACTGCCCCAAAAACCACAATGAGTTTTTCGAACTATGCAACCAACCAGGTATTTTCGGTCGATTCACAAAGACATTAATGTATACTGATGTGCCACGATTTTTCACGTGGAACAAACAGTCAAAAAAGTGGGGCCCAGGAAATCGAGGCCTTTCAGTCCAAGGACACGATGGAATATTTATGGGAAATGAATTAGGCCGATTATACACAGTCCATCCAAAGCAGCGCGAATGCTTCTTCTTACGTTTGTTGTTGGTTAACGTTCCTCGACCTACGTCCTTCCAATACTTGCGAAAAGTAAATGGTATTTTGTACGACACGAACCACGATGCATGTCGCGAATTGCATTTGCTGGAAGATAACAACCATTGGGATCTCCCACTTGCAGATGCAGTACTGAGTTTCTCTCCTCATAAAATTCGCCAATTATTCGCAATATTATTGACGACATGTTTTCCGTTGCAAGCTTCTGTTCTCTGGGATAAATATAAAGATTTCATGGCGACGAAATTCTGCATCGCATTCGGACCGCTGATCAAGATCCCAATATCGATTTTTCGCCGGAAGTATATAACGAGTCGTTAATAAATATTGAAGATATTTGCATTCTCATTTCTAATATGCCACTCACTCATTGCGGTATGCCATCACCTAACTGCCCAGCAACAGACATCATTAACAGCGATATTCAGCGTGAACAACAGTTCAATGCAGCCTCTTTGACTACTATCGTTGCAAATAATGATCAACTGCTCACTGCTGAACAAAATAACATATACGATCGAATTAATTTGTCAATTGCAGCACAACAAGTTGAATTTTTTTTGGACGTACCAGCAGCACTGTCAAAAAAATCCTCATATTACTGATACTAGCGTGCACTCGATCACAAAATCTTATTTCGTTGGCAATTGCTTCATCAGGCATTGCAGCGACTTTGCTTGATAGTGGACGGAGTACACATTCAGCACTCAATTTGCCATTGAACGTTCACACAAATCCAGACACAATGTGCAACATAAAGAAGCATTCCGGCATGGCAAAAGTTTTGCAAAAATGCAAAATTATTATCTAGGACGAATGAACTATGGCCCACAAGCATTCAATTGAAGCTCTCGATAGAACGATGAAAGATATCAACGATAATACCAGACTTTTCGGTGGCGCTCTACTACTGCTGTCCGGTGATTTTAGACAGACATTGCCAGTCATTCCATGCGCTACATATGCGGACGAAGTTAACGCATGTTTGAAACAATCATACCTATGTCTAAATGTAATTACATTACGCCTTAGCATAAATATACGTGTTCAACTGCAAAACGATCCATTGGCACAATCATTCTCAGAACAAATGCTCAACATTGGCAATAGAAAAATTCTATTTCATGGAAATACACCATGAATAAAATTGCAAGACAATTTTTTCGACATGGTAGCCACGAAAGATGCTTTGATTGAAATCATATTCCCAGATTTCCACGCTAATTAAATTAATCATGTGTGGCTACGTGAACGAGCTATTTTAGCCGCAAAAAATATCTATGTTGACGCTATTAATTTCAAAATACAACAGTCATTGCCTGGCAATGAGATGTCGTTTAAATTGATCGACACTGTTGTCGATCCTTACGAAGCAGTCAATTAACCTGTAGAATTTTTGAATTCACTGGATTTACCGGGAATGCCACCACATAGCTTGCGATTAAAAATTGGTTCACCAATCATTTTGTTCGGAATTTAAATCCATCTAAGCTATGCAATGGCCGCGATTGTTCATAAAAAAAATTATGGCTAATGTTCTTGAAGCTACCATTTTGAACTGCAAGTTTCAAGGTGATGTTTTTCTCCTGCCACGGATCCCAATGATCCCTTCAGACTCACCCATTCCATTCAGACGCTTGCAATTTCCAATTCGTTTGGCATTCGCAATGACTATTAATAAGTCACAAGGCCAAACAATGTCCATTTGTGGGTTGGATCTAGAAAATCAGTGCTTCTCACATGGTCAATTATATGTTGCGTGTTCTCGCGTTGGCAAACCTTCAAGTTTGTTTATTTATACACCTCAGGGATTGACGAAAAACATTGTTCATCAACTCGCATTAAGATAAAGACAAAACAAACTTTATTGATTTTGTCGGACAGTTTTTTATAACATTACAACCTTAGGTATAAGAGGGGGTGAGGTTTCTATGCAGCTGACTGTACGAATCATCGAAATAGTATGTAATTCGTACAATTACATACTATTTAGATGGTACGTATATAGGTAGGTTTTTTCTGTTTAAGCCCGTAAAGGTTCTAGGCCCAAAACAGTATATGTTTTGCACTATGAAAATAGAAACCATTAAAAAGTAATTTGATATTTTACATATTTGAAGGTACGTCAATAAAACAAAATTATCTTTACCCGGCATACAAATTCGTAAGCCAGCTTCACAATTTTTTTCGATACAGCTGATATTTGTGGAGTTAAGGGTGAAATTCCAAAAATTGTAGGGATCCCTATTCCATATATTATTATTTTTAATAATGGATACCATGTATGTATAAGTGTCTAGCAGTTCAAATTCTAAATAAAATTTATTTGTTTCAGAAACAGACAAGCGGAATGGGAAAGCATTGACATTACTGTGAAATAAAGTATTTGTAATGTACTATTGCCTCAATAAAGTTGATTTTGAGGAAAGAAAAGATGTTTTATTTTGTATGTTGCCTTGACAAACCCTGAATTTTTAATATTTGTGTAACTCACTAATTGGAGTTCATTGTGAATTCGTAATTTTGATGATCACATAGTATTTGTTTTATTATCGAAATCAATTATGCCACCCAAACGAAAAGCCAACGTTCGGGCAGGACAACGTCTGTCGGGTCCACTAGTTTACTATAAATTTTGAATTTATTTCCCTAACTCAGTAATTTAAATATTTGGGTGATCTGGAAAGGTAATAAGATGCTTTGCATGCAACTAAAAATGCCGTTTAATATTAAGCTGAACTAGTTAACTATAGTAATTTTCACATTTTTTGAAAAAATAAAATCACTCTACAAATTATACTCTAAATAGAAATTTTTTTTTAAAAATAAATAACATTAAAAAGTTAAACAAATTTTCTTTTAATATATATTAAGAAAAAATTAATCGATATCTTGGATATTTTCTTATTCATTCTCCTTTTATGAAGATAAAACTATTTCCACAAATGTATATTCAAGAAATAAAAGTTCAAGACACAATATCAATAGGATCAAAATATGTACCTTCTATTGTCTAAGCTCCAGGATAATTTTAAAAATGTATTTGAGTGTTTAAATTAAAAATTCTAAACATAGGCACATACTATAAAAATACAAAGTTCAAAACCAACAAGTTAACCCTTAACTATTATGGTAAAAAAAAGTCACACATTTGCCATGATGGGGTCATGAGCGACCCCAATATTTTTTTTCTTGGGAAAAAATAAACTTATCGATAAAAATACAAAAACCTTTATTTATTCTTCATATACATATTAGAAAGAATAGTACACCATTATTTGATTATTTTCTTTTATTTGACATAAAGTTACTGTTATTTTTTCAAAAAAAAAGTCACAAATGAAATATTTTAAAACACAGTTTACCAAAATGATCACAAAATCTTAATATAACACTATTTTATTAAACTCAACACAGTTCCAAGTCCCCAAATGGTGTGCCTGGCTACCTGTGATTTTTTTTAAAATATTTGTTTACCCTTTGAAATTGGTGGGGGCAATTTTTAGCAATTTTTAGTAACAAAAATTGATATTTTGAAATTACTCAAATTAAACTCACCTCCCTATAATCAGTGCAGTCATCACAGACGATCTCTTAGTTGCTATGATTCTTACACATTCCTCTGAAGCATTTGGAGCATGAGGTACCATGTTTCTGGTCCCTGTTGCGTGGACAAATGTGGCACCTCCGTCTTTTTGGTGGGTTTTGTTGCTGGTCATCAGCAGGTCGAAATTCTCCTCCTACGCCCAAGCTCTTTGAAATTATTGAACGCAGTTCTCGTGGTAGGGTTTTTACTGTAGACCGTCGAAGTAGGTGCTTTTTATTAGGTCTCTTCCTAGTGAGACAAGGAACAGGCGACGGTGAGAATCATCAGTATGTTTGGTGGCTTGAAGAACAACATGTGCGTTAACTCCAGCAATATCCATTATTGCAAACCAGATGGCCATTGGCCATCTTCTAGTACGACGACCGACTGAAAAGTTCGCACATTTTTTGGTCCAAGACATCTACTCCAACTTTAGTGGTATTGTAGAAGTCAATGACCTTGGGTTTTTTGTCATCACGATCCAGAATAGATTTTTCATGGTGCATAGAAGAAACAAGAACAACTGCCCGATTCTTTTTCGACACGTAAGACAGGAGTGTTTTGTCTGCTGTAAAGGCAAAGTCTGTTGAGTGAAGTTTTCGGGTTTTATTAGGCAAGACACGGGCAGATATTTCTATTTTATTTTTTCTCATTGTTCCCACATATGTTAGTCCCTTTCGCTTCAGTTCATCAACAAGTTCTATCGAAGAAAAATAGTTGTCCCCTGTGACGTTACGGTTTGTTTGTGTAATTGGTTCAATCAGAGACAAAACCGTTAAAGTCGGCTTTAATAAATTTCTAGTATTTGGTACATCTAGTCCTCCACAGTAAATGAATCCGTTTACAAAGTAGCTGGTTCTAGCATCAGACAAAATGAATATTTTTAAACCATATTTTGCTGGTTTACTTTTCATGTGCACACGGTATCGGAATTTTCCTCTCAACGGGACTAGCATCTCGTCAACTGTGGCATACTGTCCGCAAGAGTAGTTAGATTGTGATTTCACAACAAATTCATTGAAAATTTCAGATATAGCTGCAAGTGGATCATTCTCTTTACGTTGTTCTCTCGTTGTAGCATCATCAAACCGCAAAGCATTCAGAAAAAACAAAAATCGGTTTTTTGTCATTGTGGCTCGGAATATGTCTCTACCTGTTCCATATGTTTCAAACAATGAAGTCACATCTTCATGATTGGATTTGAACACACCGGCTAAATGCAGTAAACCAAAAAATGCTTCCAACTCAACCTCATCAGTGTGCTGAGTGTATTGGCAATCTAAATTTTGCTGCCCATAATTTGCTGCCATGTCAGTTATTTTTTCATTTGTATTTACAAGAATACACTGTATCATTTGTTTGTCTATAAAAAGTCGCATCAATAGGTGTTTGTGGCTTGTTGATTCGAGCATCACCAATTATACCAGGAAGTTTGGTTACGAGATTATGGGAACGCACACGGCTTGTTGGTGGAGGATCCAAAGACCACTTAAATGGTGGAACATTATTCTTTATCATTTTCTTGGATCTGCGGCCAAGCAATACATGAGCAGAAACAAGAGGCTGGGGCTCAGGCTGCCGTGGCGGAACATCAACGTCATTATCATCAGAGTCACCAGAACTATAAACATAATCTGAATCGTCAGCAGACATATCTGAATTTGTATCATGGTCACTTTCTTCTGGTGGTGCATCTGATGTCTCAGAAGCTGCATCGTTATCAGACAAAGCAGCATCTAAAAGTCTAACAATTTCTTCTGAATTATGTGCTAGGTTTCTTTCGGCCATCTTACTTTGTAATAAAAACAAATTATTCACTCAACAACAACAAAAGCACACGCATAAATATATTTTAGAATTTAAGAAATACAATTAACTTTTATGAAAAACAACTACGTTACAACCATGGCGGGGTCAAAAATGACCCCGATAATCACTCAAACCTTGAACGCACAAGGACACACAACAAACACAATTTGCCTCCTACACAGCCTGGCGGGCACTGGGATTACATGGAATTGCAGGGCGATAGCAACTTACCCTGCCGAAATATCTAGAAACTAAACTGCATGGGGTCTCATATGACCCCACCATGGTAGTTAAGGGTTGATACTAAAATCCAAAACCTAATATGTTAAATTATGTACTCGCCAAAGGTGGAGGTAATATATTAAATAGTAAAAATAAGGCATGGTTTTTGGGTGAATATACCATAAAAGGTAGTTTTATATAGTGTTATTTTTGAATATTTGAATTATTCCGAAAATGGCTATAATGATTTTGCTTAAATTGTACATCTGGTGATTTTGACATGAAGTGACAAATAAAGCTGTATACTTGTTTAGGGGGACATTTGACTATGGGTAGCTTACTGATGACTTTTTAATTTTAATATTTAAAAGAAATGGATTTAGTGGTTTAATTCAAAATTGGTAACGGGATACTATTTTACATGTCAATAATCAGGTATCTTTGTTTATCCAGAAAAAATAATTTAAGGGTAGATATGCAACTCACTATAGACTTGCAGATTTACCTATGGGATTTCAATATACTTCTCGTCTGTCTAGATAAATGTTTATTAAAGATTGCTCTAATCAAGATTCGTTTTAGAATACTCTCTATAATTATTTTATCTCAGAATCCCAAATACAAACCCGAATCTTGGAATACATTGTGAGACGATTGATTTTACTAACACAAATTTGTTGGAGTTTATTCCTCAATATTAATTTGGCTTACATTAGTTCGTAGGCTATTATATAAAAGAAAAATAATAATTAAATACTAGCATATATTATTATAGTTGATTTGAATTCACAATAAATCTGTCAGTAATGCCAAATACTCCAAAGATACCCATTTGGAACCAAATCGTTATGGCCATTTTAAAATATATATCCAGTATTTGAAAATTCAGATTTCAGTAAACTACTCAAAAATACCTTTTCACCCCCAAAACAAATATACATTGTTAACTGGCATGTCGAACATTCCTAAAACACCCATTTGGAACCAAATCTTTAGGGCTTTTTTAAATATTTAAATATTTTGAAAAATCAATCATCAATAATCTACCCATAAATGAGTAACTACCCCAAAAACTAGTAAAATGTTGTAGCGTTTCTGTTTTATTACTGCACCGCGATGGGTGCCAATTGAAGAGTTCTGTTTTAGGGGTCCCTACGTTGTGTGCTAATTGAAGTGTTATTGAAATATTACTGCTTACGTTGGGCGCTAATTATGATGTTTTGGACGTATCCCTCCACGTCGATCGATGAATTCTGGGTCTGGTTCGTCGCATTGGGCGTCGATTGAAGTTATACCGTTTAATTAGCTGATAATTGCCCCGTGGTCGAGCACTAATTAAAGCGGTCCGGTATTTTGATGTGGAGAGATAATTGGTATTTATAGCCCCGTGATCGAGTGCCAATTAAAGAATTATTGGTGATTAATACACACTTATCATGTTGACATGTTTTTATTTCTAAATCTCAGTTTATTTCAGGAGAAAATAGATCATGTCGTCGGCGAACTATTTACGCGACCTATAGTATGATCGTAGGGATCGCGGACAGGAGTTGCAGTCCAAGTAGTTCAAGGACTGGACTCCAATGGCTAGTGACTAATGAGAAGTGAGTTGTGTCTTTACAGTGCACCATTCTTTGTATATATCCATTGCTCATGGAAGCTTCGAGAAGGTCGTGTTATAAAAAATTAAAATACAAGACAAAAACATCTCGGTGTCATTAGAAGCTTCGAGAGCCGGAAACTGACTCAAGTTACTTTTTAAAATCTCTATTCGAACTTTCCAGAATAGGAAGTTATTATTTAAAAATCTTATATTGTCAACTTGACTTGACTGGTACACTCTGACGTCACTTACAGTAGCGTGTACCTTCTTGGAAGAAGAAGTGCTTCAAGCGCCATGTAATAGATTATAATTTAAATGAAATAAGATACGTTTATAAAATTAGGACGATATTATTGTCAATGCTCTCACATATTCTTTAGGGGCAAATCAATAACATTACAATGTGTTATTTGTTATTCCAAACCCTACCAAGATACACATTTGAAATCAAGTCGTTAGAGCCATTTGTAAAATATTTTAAATTTTAACGAATCAGTCATCAGTAAACAACCTTTCCAGGAACTTTTCCCCAAAAACCAATTATATATAGCTATTTGCCATGTCAAACAAATCCTAGATATTCATTTTACACCAAATAGTTTGAGCCATTTTAGAAAAATTTGGAATCCAAAAAAATACTTATCTATAAAACTACACTTAATTTAAGGTCTGGGTGTGAAAAATATTGTTGTATAGCTCTATAATATCTAAATATCAAATTGAGTAAAATCCATCAAACCATTTTAGATATGTTTCCAGGAATAAATAGAGAGAAAAACAGACAGACATGGGGACAAAGTTTGTAAAATCTACTTGTTTGGGCTTGTGTTTAAATAAATCGTAAAAATTTGTCTTAATCTCAAGTTTGATTTTTTCACGTATACAATACTTTCTATTGATAGGAGAAAGTAAAAAGTGCTCCCCAGAAAAATTGTTTTCTGAAATAACGGCTTCTTTTTTTGAATATATTTGAAAATTAAAATGTGTTTCTACATCCTTGATGTGATTTCATTTTTAAAAAGAATAGACTAAGGAATATTGGTTGGGTATAACTTTGGTAATAAATTGTAGAGAATAATGTCTTCAAGTTTTGAATGTATATACAACCAAGTTCTTATTTAGAGCATACTCACACCGGAGGACTCTCCCTTCATAAAATTGAAATTTAAATGTTTTTACAGCTGTTTTACGTAATTTACATTATCTTTATAATCTTAAACGTACTATTTATAAACTACGGTCTCCAAGTCTTACTACTCGTCTGGGTCACACGCAAACCTGTAAGGAGGTAAGGAGTATTAAAATAAAGTATATAATAAGTGTACCAAGGGAGAGAGTGAGCGATCAATTTGTAAAAACTCTCAATAAATCCAACTGTAATTAGAGCCTTAATCACAAACAGGGGTAAAATACATCATCGTTGTTAGATGCCTAAATCTATAAAATAAAAATTGCAGCACGTTTAATACTTAAAAAAAATTAATTAGGGTGGGATTTATCTATTATATTAAGTTTGAATTTAAAATTACATTATATAAAGGTGCGTATATAGGCCTGCTAGAGGCAAAATGGAGGTGAGGCTGCCCCATCTGTGTCGGCAAAAGGGACGAGGCAATACGTGGCTTAACCAACTCGTGTCCGCCAAATGTGCATTTGTTCACCCTAGACCTGGCTCGCTGCAAAATATGTCTCTAATATATACTCACCAAATGATCGTGGCGTTCACTATCATTTGCGATAATAGAAAATGAGAAATCATTATATTAAAGGAAAAGGGGGGTGGGGGTTAGTCTATGGGCAACCGGTTGGAATGAGGTCACGTCCTCCCTGGACATTCGCAAACAGGTGAACCGTTCGTGTTGTCATACGATGGTACCAAAAAGAAATGTGGTTAGAAAACACTTCTCCAATTAAACGCAACTAAATGTTTTTCTTACTAATGCCACGCATGCTGTGGTATTCATTTAAATAAATAAAGGGGCTTATATCATTTACTATCTAAGGTGCTTGTCTGCTAATGTTGAGGATCTGTCACTGACGCCCGTAAATCCTACGTTATTTAAGAAGTGTCCATATTTTTAAAGTGGCCTAAATTGTTAAGAAGTGTCCGGTGGTACTCCAGAAGTATCTGGCGTTATTTAAGAAGTCCCCCGCGTTGTTAAAGAAATATAAAACATTAGTAAAGAAGTGTCCCGCTCTATTTAAGAAGTGTTTCTCATTCATTGAAAGTACCCCCCACTATTTAAGAAATACACAACATTGTTTATTAAGTTTTTTTATTCTAAAATATTATTCACCTTAAAAAGAGAAAGAAAGGTAACATGTTGATAGGAAACCTTACATTTTAAATGTTATAATTTTCAACTTATTCTTGATAGGATTAAATAATTTCATATTCTACGACATTTAAAGATAAATGTTGCCGTTCTGTGATCAAAATGAATTAATAAAAACCTATATTTAGCTTCATAAAACATATAAAGTCATAGTCTAAAAGGGAAATGAAAGCATATTATAAGTTAATTGAATTTGCTTTAATGTTCTTAAAGCTATAAAACTGCCCTTCTCATATTGCCTTAGTAAGAGGCTATTTTCCTTAAAGTAGACAGTGTAATAGGCTTAGACAGAAGGTGACAGGGCTGTCTGGGCATCCACTGGAATTTGATAGAACCCTCTATGGAGGTTAATATATGCATGTAAAAAAAATTCTTGGCTAAAAGTGTAGTGACATTTTCAATCGGGCCACCCTTAGGAAAACCAATTTTCCACGCCCTCGAGTAGCAAAAATGTTCGGTTACCGTTAGTTTCATTCATTCGTGTTAAGCTTTAAGGTCCTTTTTGTTGTTTCAATTCTCTTAGAAGCATGGGATTTTATTTTATAAACGGCCCCACACTTGTATACACACATACATACACACACACGTGCGCCAGATTTATCGCTAGTTGGCGCCTGCGCAAGATGCTGATATCAAGGTGGTGCCACCTCCCTTTCCCTTCCAAACCCCCTCCACCTGTGTGTCAAAACCACTAATTACGTATTCCAACAACCGGGCCAATATGTTGTCAATAACATGTGTGGCACGTGCCTCCGTTAAAAAAAAAACAGGTGGTTACTTTTTATTTATATATTCATTTCCAAGGAATTGTTCTTTTTTGCATAAGTTCATATCGATGGCCACTGATTTACATTAAGCTTTAGAATGTTCATTTTCTACTTTGAAATTTCTTTCCTTTTATGGCAAGTAACTATATAAGTTACATTTATTCCATGATGTGATTTTTTATTCTATTAGTAAAGGTTATTTAATTACTTACGCGAGATCATTCCCAAGCAAAGTTTTGTGATTAATCATGTTTTTGATCAATATTATTTATTTACTGTCGTTCATTTTAAGGCTATGATTGTTTGGAAGTGATATAAAGCCTAAAGTTGGATCTACACCGCAGCTACACGATAGAACGACACTGTATTACTACGACCAGTTCCATCGAATGTAGACATCATGTCATAAGATATAGGATGTCACGTGACACAAATGTTTCCGAATATTGTCCGTCTATATTAAAACGATATTCTTCTACAAATCCATCATCAAAAAGATATTCATGTATATAATTTTTTAAGAACTGCCTCTTACTACCCGTTTACGCTAAATGCCTATGTTAGTAATTACTTTTAAGTTTTAGGGGTGAGGAAGGTTAAATTTAGAAGAAGTTCATATGCATTTGCGTGGAAGGAGAGTGTATAACCATTTAGGAAAATTACCCTTTGTGCACTTGACCGAAATCGAATCCAGATTTCTCCATATTTGGCAGTATAGTATATTGCAAGTGTAGCGTCTTAGAAAATACGGCCACCGAAGCGGGTGTGGGTGGATAGGTCTTGCAATAGGAAAATAGACCGGGAAGGTTGACATTACAAATGCCAATACAATTCGCAGTGTAACTCAACTGTTAAATTTTATCTTTCTATTCATAGATATACATTCTACGTTATTTTATTAGTTACCTTTCCCTTACTGGGCATTTAGATCTAAATAATCAACAAAAAGTTGTGGCTTTTGGAATTTCAGAGTGGAAAATTTCTACTTTTAAATTATTATTATGAATTTTATATGTATAGGTTCAAACCAATAGTTTGGTGTCAATTACATTAAAAACCAAATTCGTATACTATTAAAGATTTGATCATATTTAACCTAATTGCAACATCTGATTGGCAATATTTCAGATACCTAGACA